>VDFB02281492.1:957621416-957808566 GCA_007258455.2 Sequoia sempervirens | reverse complement strand
GGTATTTATAGGAATTTTGAGAATTCCTAGAAGAAATGGATGGCCAAGATTGAGCCACCAATGATCAAGATGTAGGGCTAAGGTGAGTTGAAAACTCATAAGCCCTCACATCTTGACATGTGGTATGTGATATAGCCCTAAAAGGTGAAGTGGACATGAGGTGGAAGGATAGTACATGACATGGAGGGGGGTACAAATTACCTTGGGATTGGACAAGATCTCCTCATAAAGGAGGTCCTTGTCCCCATGTGGGTGAGAGGACAAGTGGGAAATTAAAAATTCCCCAAATATCCTTATGGGGATGAGAGAAGGAATTTAAAATTCCTTAAAGGCATTGGGGGATTAAAAGGTGAATTAAAAATTCACATAGGGAAGGGAGATGCCTTGTCAAAAAAGAAAGGCATTTAAGAGGGTTGACTCAATTAAGTGATTAGGATTGTGCAAGCACTTGATTAGATTGATTAATGAAGATTAGGAGAGAGTTAGATTTCACATGTGACTCTTGATGACAAGTCAGATCACATGGGGAAGAGTAATGAAGGATTAGAGGAGGGTTAGGTGGTTAATAGAGATTGCAGTCAACTTGGTAAAAGTTGGAGGATGTGACACATCCTAATCAAGGATTAGGCATGTGCACACCTTAAATGAGAGATTAGAAGATGGATTAGGACAAGATAAAAAATGATGGAGGATGTGACATGAAGGGAATTAAATAAATGGAATATTTATTTAATTCAATTGATGGAAGGAGGATTAAAGAGATGAGGTATTATTGATTAAATACCTTAGGGATTTGGCAGAATTAAAGCTATTGATTAAATAATAACAGTATTACGAAAATAAGACGAAAGGGGATGAATTTGGATAAATTAAGTGTCTAAATTTAGACGTCTACAGTACCTAAAACTGAGGAGAGCTCAAGCAGTTTTGAAAGTTCTGAAGAAAAAGAACCTCAGCCTCAGCAATTGAGGAGGTCAACTCGTGAAAGAAAGCAACCTAATAGGTATGGGTTTTCTTTGATAGATTCTACTTGTGCCTATGCTTTGATTTCTAACACTGATGAGCCTAAGACTGTAAAAGAGGCATTTAAAATGTCTGATTCAGACTCTTGGTTGGAAGCCATGAATGAAGAAATGGCATCATTAGAAAAGAATGACACTTGGAGTTTGATGCCCTTTCCTAAAGGCATAAAAATTGTTGGCTGCAAATGGGTATTCATATCGTATTGAATGGTTACACAGAATGGGTGAATGGATGAATAGGATAGAGTTGAAGAAGATGGAGGGAGGGATCTTAAGACTTTGTTCGATATCCAAAGATCTTGACTGCAGAGGGACGAAAGCTCAGATTAGGAGTTTGGTTAAGCTTAGATTAGGATAAGATTAAAGCTCAAATGAGGATTGGATTGAAGACTAGAATGATTCAAGGATATGATTGGATTGATTCTACACTGAGTTTTGGGGTTTAAAGGGCATAAAGTGTTGACAATTAGATTTTTCTCGATTTGGCAATTTTCAAAAATTGTCAAATTTTGCCATTTTAGGAAACCTCATGGATATACTTTTGGGAGTCCAATTTTTTTTCAAGAAATACCCAATATTGAGATAGGATGAATTGCCAACTAACATCCCAAATTTGAGATATGCATTTCGAGTTATGAGTGAAAATGATTTTTCAAAATGCTGGAAAAAAACACTAAATTGGGATTTTGAGGGTCAAGATGAAAGTTTGAGGCCCCGAAAATGTTCCAAAAGGGGTTCCAATGGCTTTCAAAGAGACCAGTTGGAAATCCACTTGTTATCTCATAACGCAACCACCCGTCAAATTTCAGCTCAAACGGACACCCGAGTCAAAAATTATGGCCTCCAGAAGTTTTGGTGTAAAAATCAAAACCCTCAAAAATATGGTTTTTCGATAAATTTTGAAAATTTCAACACATGGGTTTTGATGGCGGGGGGAAATTAGAAAATGGGTTGAAGGCGGATTTTGAAATTTTTATTTTTGCCAGGAGGGGACATTGGACGCATCACACGGATAAAGTCCATCACCGGGCGACGGGTCCTCTAATCGCTCTCGATCGACAAGTCCGCCAATCGAGGCGGACGGTCCGGCCAGCCGCCAGAGATGACAAGTCCACGGAGGCAGATTGGTTCAATTAATCGATGATTAAAATTGCCACCGCTGATGATTCAGTCCGCCAATCGCGATATCCGCCACTGCGGGAGACCGGGAAGCATTTAAAGGATGAAAAGAGGGGATTGGCTAGGTAGATGGATAGATGTTAGGATGGATGGAGAATGATAAGGAGGTGGGTTTGGATGCATAAGAAGATGAGGACGGGAAGACACAAGGGATTGGTAGGAAGACAAAGATGGGGATATGAAAGGGAGTGTTTTGATGGATGGATAGGAGGATGAGGATGGGGATGGGGAGAAACCTATAACCAGAGGCCAATGACAAGGGATGATGAAATGGGATGGAGAAATGAAGTAGGGAGATAGGGATGGGGGATGAAAGGGATGGGGGATAGAGGTAGGGATGGATAGGAAGATAAGGATGGGGAGATGGCAAGGATGTGATTGGACAGGATGAATGATGTCTCCAAGGACTATAGCACAAAGGAAGACAGATGCCCCCACTCTAGATATGTCATGTGCGGGGATGAAGGAAGGATGGATGACAAGTGGGTGGGAAGATAAAAGAGTGAGATGGATGAAGATAGGATGCATGGATAAGTAAGGGAGATGGAAGGTAGCATGACAGGTGGATTAGGATAGTGTGCGGATGAGGGGGATGTATGGTAAGAGGTGCCCAAAGCATGTCTATATGTTTGCCCCATTGTTATCAAGATCACAAGGAGGATGGAAGGATTGGGATAAATGAGATATGCCAAGAAGGATGTGTAAGCTTGATAGGGTGGAGGGGATGGATGAAAATGATGTATAGTAAGAAGATGGGTGCATAGCCGGAAGCGTAGCAGGAAACATAGCGGATGGAGGGAATGCAAATCAGGAAGTTGCCCCCAAGTGCAGATGGGGATTTACGCATGATGCCTGTTTGCCAGGTTTTCATCATGGTACTTATCCAAGGTGCTTGTTTTCCAATTTTTCACCATTGGACGGATTATTTCTCTTTACTATTTTATTTTTTGATTTTTTTAAATTTTTTTTTGGATTTTTTTGGAAGTTTTGGACTTTTTGGATAGTATGTAGAAGGAGATAGATAAGGATAGGGAGGCGAATAAGTGGATTTAGAAGACACGCGATAAGGATATGGATGAAGGACTCAAGCATCAAGTTCTATACGAGGTAGTGAGAGCTCATGTTCGAACCGACTGTTGGATGTTGGTACAACCTTAGGATAAATGGATTATGCTAGAGGATGAATGAGAGGGATTTGATGGGGAAGATATGGGGAATAATGGGTGGGATGTTGGAAATGGTATGGATAGAATAATGGGGTGGATACATGATGGGGAGATGAGTTCAGGACCAACATTGGCACATGTGGTGATGGATGTGAAAAGATAAGGGGACTAGTGGATGGAGAATGTGGGGATAATGGAGGAGATGGAATAGTGAATTTCGAGACATAGGGACCCAAAACAGACTTAGGAGATGAAAGGTGGGTATGGTTAGCTTTTGGATTAGCAACTTTGGATGTTCTTACAGATTTTTCATTTGATGGCATTGCACATTTTTTTTCTTTGGGATCCATGGTTTTGATTTTGCCTTTAGTGGGCCTTTTGTATTGATGGGTTTGATTTGGATTTTCGTGGATTTGATTTTGATTTTGGATTTTGTTTTCTTTTTTCTTTACCCATGTCTCTTTTAGAGGGACATGGGAAGCCGGATCTCATGTGGATGTTCTTGGATTTATGCATTTTATGTTGAAGATCCAAAGTGCATTTATTAGCAAATGGGATGGGTGCGGAGGGGATGGACGCATGTGAGCAAATGGAGGTAGGAGTATAAATACGGTGATGGGGATGTTTAGGTATGTGCCTTGTTGATCCCGCTGATTATGGATATGCTAGAGGGATGTTTATGGATGGATGATATGGATAGGTGTTGATGGGCGAAAGGATGAGAGGATAGAGTATGATGAAGGGACGAGGATGGTGGATGGAGGGATGTAAGGACCCAAAATGGATGGAGCGGATGAAGGAGGAATATGATGGTTGTTTTGAGGTGATAATGCTAGAGGAGGAGGGATGGCAAGATATGATTTGGTGGAGCAGTCGGGAAGAGCCGACATTTCTTTGAAAAGGCTCATTGAGGACGCTCTAGAGGTTGTAAATTAACGTGTTTAGGATTGTGAGTCTTGGGAATAGATCCAAGACCTTGCATGCAGATTTGTTCTTTGACTTGGATGGGCTCTAAAATACCTTTGCTCGTGAAGTCTCTAGACCTTTTCCTTGATAGTTCATGTTCTTACATCTGATCAATGATAGGATTTTTGTTATTCTAAAAACATGATGCAAGTCCATTATTAGGTGGGGGATGATGGGTGGTATATACACTGTGTTTTTCTTCTGCAAGGAGGCCACCATGGAAGAATGTGAGAGTACCAAGGGGATATGCAAGTGGTGTAGGGATAGCATTTTTAGGTGATGATGGGGGATCCTGAGAAGGAGATGATGGGATAGCAGAATTTGGATGGGTGGTATCTGGAGAGGGAGTAGGGGATATGATAGGATCTGATTTTGTGGTAGCAGGCTCATGCAATGGAGACGGAGATGGAGCGGTATAATCTTGAATGTCAAGATGATCATGGGATAGAATGGATGGGGGACTGTGATCTTGCGGTAGACTAGATGAGATGGTAGGATCTTGATCTGGAGTAGGGGATATGTTGGCATGCTTTGGATCAGGCTCTTGGCATGACTCATCATGTGCGGGAGGCATGATAATGGAGTCATGGGGGGACTCTTCAAGTTGGGGAGATGGAAGGGTAGAGGATTCAAAATATTCTTGGGGATGGATACTAGGAGTGGGGGAAGTGGATTGGATGTCGTTGATAGGTTCGACAACTCTCGAAGTAGGGGGTGGGTGTTGGATTTGGTAGATGTGATGGTAGGAGATGGGGACTCAATAGATTCAGGGGATGTGATGGTAGGAGATGGGGACTCAGTGGATTCAAAGGATGTGATGGTATCATCAATGATAGGTGTTGGATGGAGAAGGGTCTCGTCACTAACAACCATGGATGATGGGTTGGGATGGCATGGTTCCACGACTACAATGTGTGGAGTGGGAGATGTATCCTTTGTTATAAGTCCTTGGAGAAACTTGAATACGCTAGGCTGAGATGGCGAGGTGGGAGTGGATGAAGGTTTGTGGATTAGTGGGGGATTAGGACTAGGGATTGGTGGGCTAGGATTAGATAGGGGAATGGGATTGGATGCAGGACTGGGAATAGATGGGGGATTAGGTGAAGGGTTAAGATAGGGGTATTGGCATGGTGAATTAGGACACAAGGATGTGGGTGGTGGATTGTAGTAAAGGTATGGGGATGGTGGATGAGGATGGGAAGATTGAGGTGGCGGATTAATATAGGGAGATGCAGATGTTGGATTAGGGTAAGTTGGTGGGTGTGTTTGACTAGGATAGGAAGATGTGAATGTAGGATTAGGCTGAGCGGATTGGTATGGGAGATTAGGGTAGTGGGTACATGTGGATGGAGGATTGAAATAAGAGGATGTGGATGGGGGATCAAGATAGGGGGATTGTGACGGAAAACTAGGATAAGGGGATGACGTAGATGAAGGATATGATGGATATGATGAACATCCCTTGTCAAAGGTAGCATAAGGAGTGTGATTAGGCATAGATGCAGACATGATGGGATAACTCAATGGGGCGATTGGATTTTGGAATGTGGGTGGAGAAAGCTTACTAGCAATGATAGTGTCAAGGGGATCTATGTCGTATACCTCTTGATCAACAAGACTTTCATTATCATCGTTGACGTAATTAGGGTTTCCCTTGACCACTATTGATGGAGGATAAGAATTCATGATGATGAAAGGATAAAGATGATGGATAAATATTTTGGATGGAAATGGACAAAAGCCCCAAATCGGGATTTAGGACAAGCTCAGATCGGGATTGGATTAAAGCTCAGATTAGGATGATTGGATGATGATTGGATTGGATTATCAAGGGATGATTATGACACTGAATCTACTTCGAGATGGAAGTAGATTGATTGGGTTGAAGGTGATTGGATAGGGATGCGATTGGATTGGATCAGATTGGATTGGATTGGATAAGATCGATCAATGATTGATTGATAAGATCGACTGATGGATGACGAAAGAGACTACAAATCCCATTCATAGATTATCTTAGATGACTTAGGATACTGATTGATCAGATTAAAGGATGAATGGATGATTGCAGCACCGAATCCACTTTGAGATTGAAAATGGATTGATTGGGACGACGCTGATGATTAACTTAGGATGGATGATAATCCTAAGAGGATGTTAATGATGACGATCAGATCAGACACTGCGGTCAATTTGGATAATAGCCCAAGACGAAGTTCAGGGGATTTGGATGGGGAAAGCGATGATTTTATTGGAGAAATGGATGATAGAAATGGATGAATAAATGCTCAAAATGAGCAAACGGTTGATCGGGACAGATGAACGATTACTCAGAACAAGTAAACGGATAATCAGAATGATAGAACCAGAGTTCTGAATGATGAGAGGATGTGTGAAATAGATGAACGTTAACTCGGAATGAGTAAACAGATGATCAGAATGATAGAACATTTACTCGGAACGAGTAAACGGAGAGAATGGTAGGGTATACCCCCCTCGAGGAGGCAGATGGTGAAGAAAAGGGTGCCCTTGCCAACTTCTCAAAAGTATGAAGTGGTATATATCATCGGAAAGAGCATGAAAAAATGAGAAGAACTGCCTTTGAACGGAGTCAATCAGATAAACAGTGTGGAAATGGCAGTCCTGGGAAGAAAGAGCAGAAGGACAGGTCCACCACAGCATAAGGACAGGTCTGCCACAGCAGAAGGACAGGTCCGCCACAGCACAGGGATAGGTCCACCACTGCACTAGGACAGGTCCGCCACTGCACTAGGACAGGTCCGCCACAGCACAGGGACAGGTCCGCCACAGCACAGGGACAGGTCCGCCACTGCACTAGGACAGGTCCGCCACAACACAGGGACAAGTCCGCCACTGCACTAGGACAGGTCTACCACTACACTAGGACAGGTCCGCCACAGCACAGGGACAGGTCCGCCACTACACTAGGATAGGTCCACCACAGCACAGGGACAGGTCCGCCAAAGGATAAGTTTAAGCTTGATTTTTTGATGGATGGGTAAGGCAAAGGACCCAAAATATAGCAATCATAAAAAGACTTGGTCAAATTGATAATCACTGGTTTTTGCACAAGAAAGATAATGCAAACAACACAATCCTAAGATTAGTAGAAACGGGTATGGTCAACAAAGTCTTCTACTTTAGGATGAACATGGTTGCTAAGGAGTCCTCGATATACGCACGGTACGTGAGGTCCAAACCGTGAATACCAACCCATTACAAGTGTGAGTCGGGAACCTTAGCGAGATACTAAAGGCTCAGACCAACTCTTCACGTCATCCTGACGCTTCGCCAATTACAACGTGGTTGGATTGAGGTACAACTTTCGCTCTCCCCCCTTTATATACCCCGCTGGTATGCGTGGTTGGAATTGTCCCTTGGGGTGATGAAATCCCCAAGCAGGTCCCACTAAGAAAGTGAAAAAGGGGTGACTCAAAAGGACTTGGAAAGCTACAATTTCTCGTCACCCAAGATCACCAAATGGCACAAGGGGATTGGATACGTCAAATAGCCTTCCCAAACACGCCAAACAAGGTTTTATTGACCCCTTTAATTAAACTATGTGCCTAATTTACCAAAAGACAATTGGCAAAAACTTGAAATTTTACCCTCGGGAGGACAGGTCCGCCACTCTGCAGGGACAGATCCGCCACTCTGTCAGGACAGGTCCGCCACTGCACTAGGACAGGTCCGCCACTGCACTGAGACAGGTCCCCCACTGCACTGGGACAGGTCCACCATTGTAGGACAGGTCCACCACCCCATGATAGGTCCACCACTCCAGGACAGATCCACCACTCTGTGAGGACAGGTCCGCCACTTTGTAACCTGGACCTGCAAAAATGCAAAAAACAACAAATGTGAAAGAAAGAGACCCGTTTGTGGGTCCCACCGGGCGTGCCAGAAATGTGATAGGTCGAATGTGAGCGTTAGAAAATGAGCAGCAAGTAAAAGAGTGCAAATAAACACCAAAACAACCTACACCTCAAGATTAGCCTAAGTTGGAAACAACACAAGATGAAAAGCAACAAAATGGAACTTTATACCTTGTCTCAAATCGATCCTTTGGTTGGCCCTTCGATCTTTGATGTGTATGCTCCTTGGATAGCAAGTAGATGAAAGCTAAATGATGTTGTGAGGATGAGTGCAAATGGATGCAAGTGGCTAAGTGTAGATTGAGAAACAAAACTGCAAGAGTTTGGCTAGCAAAATGATCTCCCCTAAAATGAGAGAAAAGATGGGGTATTTATAGGAATTTTGAGAATTCCTAAGGGAAATGGATGGCCAAGATTAAGCCACCAAATATCAAGATGTAGGGCTAAGGCGAGTTGAGAACTCACAAGCCCTCACATCTTGACATGTGGCATGTGATATAGCCCTAAAAGGTGAAGTGGACATGAGGTGGAAGGAGAGGTACATGACATGGAGGGGGTACAAAGTACCTTGGGATTGGACAAGATCTCCTCATAAAGGAGGTCCTTGTCCCCATGTGGGTGAGAGGACAAGTGGGGAATTAAATTTTTTTCAAATATTCTCATGGGGATGAGAGAAGGAATTTTAAATTCCAAAGGGTGCATTGGGGGATTAAATGTGAATTAAAAATTCACATAGGGAAGGGAGATGCCTTGTCAAAAAAGAAAGACATTTAATAGGGTTGACTCAATTAAGTGATTAGGATTGTGCAAGCACTTGATTAGACTGATTAATGAAGATTAGAAGAGAGTTAGATCTCACATGTGACTTGATGTGACAAGTCAAAGATCACATGGGGAAGAGTAATGAAGGATTAGAGGAGGGTTAGGTGGCTAAGAGAGATTAGAGGCCAACTTGCAAAAGTTGGAGGATGTGACACATCCTAATAAGGATTAGGAATGTGCACACCTTAATGATGAGATTAGAAGATGGATTAGGATAAGATAAAAATGATGGAGGATGTGACATGAAGGGAATTAAATAAATGGAATATTTATTTAATTCAATTGATGGAAGGAGGATTAAAGAGATGAGGTATTATTGATTAAATACCTTAGGGATTTGGCAGAATTAAAGCCATTAATTAAATAATAGCAATATTACAAAAATAAGACGAAAGGGGATGAATTTGGATAAATTAAGTGTCCAAATTTAGACGTCTACGACATAAAATCGAGGAGAGCCTACAGCTCAAAGTTCTAAGAAAAAGAACCTCAAAGAATTGAGGAGGTCAACTCATGAAGCAGCAACCTAATAGGTATGGTTTTCTTTGATAGATTCTACTTGTGCCTATGCTTTGATTTCTAACACCGATGAGCCTAGGACCTGTAAAAGAGGCATTTAAATGTCCGATTCGGACTCTTGGTTGGAAGCCATGAATGAAGAAATGGCATCATTAGAAAAGAATGACACTTGGAGTTTGATGCCCTTCCTAAAGGCAAGTTGTTGGCTGAAATGGCATTTAAAAAGAAGATTGGTTTGGATGGCAGTGTGGAAAATATAAGGCGAGATTTTTAAGGATTATTCCCAGGTAGAGGGAATTGATTATGGGGAAGTTTTTTCCCATAGCCAAGCTGACATCTATCAGATTTCTTTTGTCACTTGAGCAGCGTATGACTTAGAGGTTGAAACGGATGGATGTGAAGACAAAATTTCTTCATGGTGATCTTGAAGAAGAGATTTACATGTCAGCTGAGCACTTTGTGGAGAAAGGTAAAGAGAAATTGGTTTGCAAGTTAAAGAAGTCTCTGTATGGGTTAAAGCAGTCACCTAGAATGTGGTACCATAAATTTGATACTTTTGTATTGTCTTTGGGATTTGTAAGATCAAAATCTGATCATTGTGTCTATTACAAAGCTAAAAGTGATCAAGTTCCTTATTATTGCTCTCTATGTTGATGATATGTTGTTCATAGGCAATAGTAAGTTGATGATTCGATCTTAAGTCTCAGTTTTCTGCTAAGTTTGAAATGAAAGATCTTGGTGTAGCAAGGTATATTCTAGGGATGGAGATAACTAGGGACAGGAATAGTAGAAAACTTTGGCTCAGTCAGAGTAAGTATATCAAGACTGTTCTAGAGAGATTTTGCATGAATGATTGCAAGCAGCTAGTTGTTCTAGTCTTGTAGGGAACGAAGCTATCTGTTGAAGACTATCCAAAATCTCCTACTGAGATGGAGGACATGACTAGTGTACCCTATGCTAGTGTGGTTGGCAGTCTTATGTATGCAATGGTCTATACAAGGCCAAACATTGCCCAAGTAGTGGGAGTTCTTAGTCAGTTTATGGCTAATCTTGGAAGGACACATTGGGATGCTGTAAAGAGAGTTTTCAAATATTTGAAGGGCACTTCAGAGTTTTCTTTGTATTACCATGGGAACTTGGTTGAATCATAGAGGACTCTCAGTATTCGAGGCTATGTGGATTCTGATTGGGCAGGGGACATTGACAGCAGGAGGTCCACCAGTGGATATACTTTCATGTTGAATGGTGGTGCAGTGAGTTGGATGAGTAAGCGAAAGGCTATAGTCGCTTTGTCCACTACAGAGGCTGAATACATGGCAGCTACACATGCTTGTAAAGAAGTAGTTTAGTTAAAATGTTTGTGTTCTAACATTGGTTTTGATGTAGGGCAAATAAATATTTTTTGTGACAGTAAGAGTGCAATTTGTCTAGCAAAGAATCCTACTTTCCATGCCAGGATGAAACATATAGATGTACATTACCACTTTGTACGAGATATGGTGGAGGATGGAAAGGTCAGTTTGGAAAAAGTTGATACTATGGAGAATGTTGCAGATGCATTGACAAAGCTAGTGAGCACATATAAGTTCAGGTGGTGTGCCAGTTCAATGGGCCTTAGTGCCCATGATTTTTAGTAGTTTTGTTGTGCTCTAGAAGTGCCTGTGTGATCTTCGTCAAGTGGGAGATTGTTGGAAACATATGCCTCAATATCATAGGCTGAAACCTCTAAGAGAGACAAGTCGGTGTGACATGCTTTGGGTCTGGCTGACTAGCAGCTTTGGATCTTGTGGTTTGTACAGGTTGCCGAGACAATGTTTAAGTCATGCTGAAGAAGCTTATCGTTGTGACTTGTGACTGTTGTTGTAACCCTATGCCGAGTGGAGATCTTTGGCCGATAGGCCATTCATATCATATATTGGGGAGACCCTTGGCCAAAAAGCTTACTTCGGCGTGAAGTCCCAGCGATAGCTATTGTCTCGCTGACAACGTTTTCTGTTGAAGCCTTCGGGAATAGTCTTGGGTGTTCGGTAAGAAGTCTTACCGATAGGAATGTCTCGCTGATAGAATTTTCTTGGTGTCTTTGGAGTAACATGTGATGGCTCAGTAAGAAGACTTACCGATGTGTGATGTCTTGCCGAATGGTTTTGCATTGAAGTCATTGGGATACTGAAGGGGTCTCGGTGTGAAGTCTCAGAGACGAATGATAGTCTTGCCGACTATTGATCACTTCAGAGAGAGTCTTAGATCTCGATGTGATGTCTTGGTGAAAGACAATAGTATCGCCGATGTAAATTGTATTGTCTATGTGACTTTGGAGCTTCGGTATGATGTCTCACCGAAAGCTGATAAGTCTTGCCGACTGTTGAACGTCTCGGTATAACATAAAGGATCGGTATGAGGTCTTGGCGACATGGAGAAGTCTTAGCGATAGCTCTTTGGACTTGATGCAACATCTTGGCGATAAGGATGACTCTTGGCGACATCGATGGTGAAACCTTTGGGCATCGGGGAGACACTTCTTGTGTCTCACCGACATGCCAACATAGGTTGATCACTTTGATCGAGAGAAGACCATCCTACGTGGTGGGTCATTGGCCAATTAGAGAAGTTGAATGGGAACCGCTAGAAGTTGGACTATTGCAGCCATTACTGAGAGGAAGCTCGAAAGACAGGGGCATCATGGATTTACTTAGAAGTTGTAGATGATGTTTGGATCAATGGATCAATAGATTGGTGTGTGGTTGTATGATCAGTGGATGAATTCTATTCTGTGAAGACTGTAACGTGAATGTTTTGTAACAAGGTTGTTCATGGTGAATGCTGCTGTAAACTGACATTAGAAAGATAAGTCATATATCTGTATGTAGTCTTTATTACTGTAATACAAAGTGACTTCTCTTAGTGTGGTGGGTTTTTCTCCTGTAAGGGTTTTCCCACGTAAATCTGGTGTTCATATGTGTTTGTCAAATACTCTGTTTCTATTATCTCTTTCAAGTGCATCTTAATTGGACTGTAATTGTAAAATTTAAAAGGTATCTCTGCATTCTTCCCTGAGGTTTTGACATTAGGAGATTTGCTTCCGCATCTAGCTTTCCTTACAGAAATGATAGAGAAAAGTCAGATTAGAATGATGGTAGACAATGGAGCAAAGTCAACTACACATGGTGCCTCTTTGATAGGTTTTCACCATGGTACTTATCCAAAGTGCCATCGAAGTGGTTTTCACTATTGAACTAATTATTTCTCTTTACTATTTTCTTTCTTTCTTTCTTTTTTGGTGTTACCAAGATGCCTATTTTCTAGGTTTTCATCAAGGTAACAATTTTTTTCTGGATTTTTTGATTTTTTTAATATTTTTTTGGTTAATATGGGACTTATGGAAGCTATATGTAAAACCTCTTTAGATGTAGACTGTTGATTGGTTCTAACAAGGGTTCCCCTTTAGGAGTTGAGAGTTGATATGCCCCTGATCCAAAGACCATTGTGACAATATAGGGACCCAACTAATTTGGCTCGAACTTTCATGGCTTCTCGCATTTTGCTTGATTCTTAGGATTTTCCATTAAGACCAGGTCGCCAATGTCAAAATGTCGATTCAAGAGTTTATTATTATAACTACGATGGAGATGGTTCTGATATGATTGAAGATGATCCAATGCTCTTTGTTTTTGTTCATCTAAAAATTCCAACTCATGTAGGCTTGATACTCGGTATTCCTCATCATCTATATGCCCTTGCATGGATACTTGTAGGGAAGGAAGTTTGACCTTCATAGCTAAGGTTGCTTCAGAATCAAAGACTAAGGAATAGGGAGTGGTGCCAGTGAGAGTGTGGATGCTTGTGTGATAGGCCCATAAGGTAGGGTTAAGTTAGAGGTGCCAATCATAACCAACATCATTGATAGTATTTTTAAGGATTCTAAGGATTATTTTGTTAGATGCCTTAGCTTGGCTGTTACCTTGGGGGTAATATGGAGTGGAGAAATGGTGTTGGATGTGAAATTTCTTGCAGAGTTGGAAAAATTCTTGGTTTTTGAATGGGCGACCATTATCCATAATGATGGACTAGGTAACACCATATTGGAAAATGATATAATTAAGGATAAACTTGGAAATCTGTTTACCAGTAATGTATGTCATCGGGATGGATTCAATCCATTTAGTGAAATACTTGGTTGTGGTGATGATGAATTTATGACCATTAGAAGATGTGGGGTGAATCTTACCTATGAGGTTGAGCCCCCATTGGGCAAAGGGCCATGGAGATGTTATTGGACAAATTTCCTATGTTGGAACATGTATCAAGTCTCCATAGATTTGACATTATCGACATATTTTGACAAAGAAATACGAGTCTTTTTCCATTGTAGGCCAATAATAACCTAATCTCATGATCTTTTGGGCTAAGGTTGGAATGCTAGAGTGGGCTCCACATATACCCTCATGTACTTCACACAGGGTAATTTTTGCTTCTTCAGTATCGAGACATCACAATAAGGTATTGTCTAGGGCACATTTATAAAGGGTGTCTCTAATGATGGCATATTTGGAGGCCTTATGAATGAATGTCTTACGTTGATTAGGTGAAAGGTCAAGGGGAAGGATTTGGTCATGAAGGTAGTCATATATGTCTTTGTACCATGGGGAATTGGGACCAACAAGTTCACACACCATCTCGAACTCAGGGATGTTGAAGGCAAGAACCAAAAGATGTTCTACCAAAAACTCAAATTGAGACACATTCTTTGGTATATCCACGAGAGAGCCAATAGTGGCCATGGCATCTGCTGCTTTATTTTGAATGTGGGGTACCTGATGAAAGAGGATTATGTCAAAATACTATCAAAAGCTATCTACCATTCTCTTATAGGGTGTGAGTTTTTTGTCCTTAGTGTCGTAGTCATCGTTGACTTGTCTAATTACTAGTTGAGAATCACCATATACTTTCAAATTCTTGATCTTCCATTTGATAGCTATATGTAATCTTGTTAGGAGGGCTTCATATTTTTCTACGTTATTTGTACATGGAAAGGAAATTCTAAATAAATTGGGAATAGTATCACCTTGAGGGGTGACAAATAGTACGCTTTCTCCTGAACCATGATTAGTGTGTGACCCATCAAAGTATAGTTTCCAAGTCATTTTTGTGTCTAAAGTGAAGATGGATTCGTCTAGAAAATTTGAGACTCATGAATGATCTACCTTGGTTGGTGCATTTGCAAGTTGTTCTGTAATAACCTATCCTTTTATGGATTTTCTTTTGACATACTGGATATCATATTCACTAAGTATCATGACCCACTTAGCCAATCATCCTATCAATGCTGCTTTACTGAGGAGATACTTTAAGGGATCTATCTTTGCAACCAATTTTTTTGATGATTCAACATATAGTGTCCTAGTCATTGAGTAGAAAAGACTGCCACAAGACAAGCATGTTCTACTGGATTGTAATTTAGTTTATTCCCAACCAAGGTGCGACTGATGTAGTATATGACTTGCTCATGACCTTTGTCATAATTCTGTGCAAGTAATGCCCCCAATGTAGATGTTGCTGAAATGTATAGGATGAGAGGTCTCCCATCAACAAGAGGCATTAATACTGGCGGTGTTAGTAGGTAATCCTTGATTTGTTAAAAATATTCTTGACACTTTTCTATCCATATAAATGATACCCCTTTTTTGAGTAAGTGTTGGAAAGGATGAATCTTGTTAGCCAACTGTGCTATAAATCATCTAATGGATTGAAGCCGACCTTGAAGTGTTTGTAGCTAACTTATATTGGTTGGTGGAGGCATGTCCATTATTTCTTTGACTTTCACTAGGTCTACTTCAATACCACATCTGGAAAATATATAACCCAAAAGTTTTCCTGATGTGACTCCAAACACACACTTTTTAGGATTCAATCTGACCTTGTATTCTTCCAATCTCTTGAAAATATTATCTAAAACTCTCAAGTAGTCACCTCAGGTCAATTATTTAGCTATCAGGTTATCTACATAATCTTCCATTAGAGTGTGCATCATGTCATGAAATATTGTTTTCATGGCTCATTGATATGTTGCTCCTGCATTCTTAAGTCCAAAGGGCATGATGTTACAACAATAAGTTCCCCATAGACAAGTGAAGATTGTCTTATGTTGGTCTTCAGGTGCAATTTTGATTTGATTATATCCCAAGAATCCATCCATGAGGGACAACATCTTGAATCCAGCCGTCAAGTGCACAATTATGTCGATGTTTGGTAAAGGAAAGTCATCCTTAGGACATGCCTTGTTGAAATCCTAAAAGTTGGTACAAATGTAGATGCCACCTATTGGTTTTGTCACTGGAACAAGGTTTTAAATCCACTCTACATAATCAATTGATCTGATGAAGCCCATGTCTAGTAGTTTCTTTAGTTCAACTTTGACCAATAAAGCAATTTGCGAATGCGTTTTTCAAAGTTTTTGCTTGACTGGTTTAGCATCTAGATGTAAGGGAAAATGATGTAATATCAAGTTAGGATCTAATCTAGGAATGCCAATGTATGACTACGAAAATTTGATCTGCCTCTCTTCAAAGAAAAACCAAAATTCTGGTTGTTCTGATTCTGTCAATGATACAACAAAGTGGATTATTCTGGGATTGTCATCTGTGCCGATGTTGATTTCCACGGATTTCTCAATTAACATTGGTGAATTCTCTTGGGTAATGGGGAGAACATACAACCCTCCATCCTTGTGCCTCAGAGAGGTTTTCACCCCTGGATACATCCTTTATTTTTACATTTCAAATGGTCTAAAGGCACCTTTCAGTTTTCACCTAGAGACCCGTCTTTTTTATTTTTTTATTTTTTTCTTTATTGTTTTTACTTTTGCGACTAGAGGGGTGGATGAACTCCCCAAAGTATGCCATATTATCCAAGTCAATGGTGAATCCAACCTTATGGCCAGCACTAGAAATTCCTTCGTGTAGTCCCATGAACTCAACAATTGCTTTTTCGTTCTCAAATATATCCAAGACAGGAGGTTCTTGTTAATCCCAATTGATGAGCTAGGGATAAACTTGTGTGATGCCATCATTGAAGGTATCAACGTTCAAGGATTGAATTATTGGCATGGTTCCAAAATGGTTTTATTCAATCTTCTCTTTTCATGGGAATAGGTTGGTTGGGATTTGACATATTATGTGGTGGACTGAGGTTTGTCTAAATTCTTCTTCAGAGGTAGGTTCACCAGGCTCTCTAAATGTTTCTTTAAGTTCATAGTCATTGGATAATTTATCAGAGCCCCATCGGTATTCATTATAATCAGTCTTTATGTAGTCATCATCAAATGTGTCAAATGGTTCAGAGGTGTCAGGAAAGGTAGATGTCTCAATAACCTTAGAAGCATTTACTTCCTCTTGTAAAGGTTTTGTGGTACTAGAAGTGCCACTCTTAATCGGTTTGAACCCCAACCCTAGGCCTTTTGGTCATTTGAATATGGACAAAGGTTCAGTCATCCCACTTCTGTTTAATCCAAGTATGCTATGTCCATCATAGCCTTTTTCCTGCATTATTTTGAATCCTTTTCCATACTATTCCATTGGTATTTGTGCGGGTGGAAGAGCCTCTTCATTGTCTTCTTCTTTTTAAAGCTAGGAAGTCACCACCTCTTCATTGATTGATTCTTTACTTAGTTCCCACCATTTTGTGAAAGTGGTTATGGGAGGAAAGTGAATAGTGACCTTGGGTTGTCTTTTATTTGCTACTAATTTTCCATATGACTTAGGAGTAGTGAGCTTATTGATGGAGTATGACATCTCCATATGATATTCTCCACAATCTTTATCTTGGATCTCAACCATAGAATTAGGAGGTGGAGATTTGGAGGTGGATTCTTTCAATAGATTGGAAGGGTCAATGCAATGAAATGAGGTTGATGATGAAGCTTCTTGGTTGATGGAAACTTGTTGTTGGGGTACTCCACATAGGTTGGTGCAATATTGGAATGGATCAGGATTACTAGCTATTGTAATTTTAGTGCCATTATATGGGAATTTAAGACATTGGTGATATGTGGATAGGATGACCTTCATGGAATGAATCCATGGTTGGCCTCAGAGAAGGTTGTATTGAAGTTCGAGGTCCAAGACTTGGAAAGTGGTATCCATGACTGCGGGACCAAATTTGATAGGTAGTGTTATGAATCCTTTAAATGATTGTTCTTCATCATCATATGCCTTGATGACAATGCTCTTAGTGGTGTCTACACATGCCTTTGAGAAACCCAACATCTTAACCAACTTTAATGTGCAAATGTTCAACCTTGCTCCATTATCTACTAGGACTCATCTGACTTTGGTTTTATGGACAAGGACTTCAAGGTGTAAAAGGTCATTATGATTTGTATTTTTTGATTGAATAGTCTTTTTTGGAAAAGGTAGCATGATGGGAATTGGTCAAGTAGCCTACCATCTCCTAGAAATAATTAATGTCAAGGTCAGTAGGGATGGTTGTGTTTTGCAAAGCTTTGTCGAGGATCACTCTATGATAAGGTGACATACACAATAATTCTAGGATAGAAATCTACGTAGGGGTCTTTCCCAATTGGTCAAGTAAGTTTTATTGGGGCTTTGAGGGTTGTTGTTGCTGTTGAGGAGGACCTTGAATGGTTACCTTAGTTCGACAAGTCTTGACAACGCATTTAGGAGGTTTCTTGATGGTAATGGTGTTGACATGTTCATCAACAACTCGAATGTGATTTATGATAGTGGAATGGTTGTATTCATATTTGAAATTAGTGTAATTGGCCAAATTATTATTAGTCTTATTGCCTAAATTGGAGGCCTTTCCTTTTCCATGGTCATGTAAAGAATCGGTGAAAACTTTATGGTCGCTATTTGACGATTGTTGTTGCTGTCCATTAAGTTCAATGGTGCCATTTTCCACAAGGTATTATATGATGTTTTTCAGTTGTCGACATTGTGATATGTCCCTTGGTTCGATGGGGGTGTGTGCAAGAAGTTGAGTCCACTTTTTGGCCAAAAAGTGGAAGTGTTTTTCCTGATTTTCAGAATTTGACACATTTGACCTTAAAATTTAAGCACTTAAAGATAGAATCTTTAAAAAGTCACTAATCATAAACTTTAGTGCTCGGAGTCTAGTTTCCAAACATGTAATTTATTTCAATACCTAGATTGTACAAATTGAGTTTCAATAGGTGTTTCTAAAAACCAATGTTTAAAAGTCACTTTTTTTTACCATACCATGTGCATGTACGACATCCATATTTTGACTTAAATTATCGTATTTTTCTAAATCCTTTTGGGAAAATATTTGTGACTCATTGAAGCTTGTTATTGATATTTTCTTGTAATTTTTTATTGAATTTTTTTTTTGTTAATTTTTTATTAGGATGATTTGTCGTTTTAAAAAATTGTTGTGTATGACATGCATAAGATGACCTAAACTTATCATTTTTTTATTTTTTTTTTAAATTGAAAAGAATTGTCTAAAGTTTGTTCTCGTGCAATCCATTTGTCAAAATGTTATGCTGATCAAAAGTTATTAAAATAGTAAAAAACCCTGATATTTAAAGTTTATGGACCAATTTTATTAGAAATTAATTGAAAAATAAAAAAAAATCTAATTGTAAAAAAAATTACATAGTTAGAATCTGCATTGTCTCATCTAAAATGGGTTTTAATTTTGTCAAAAAATTCTGCAAAAAAAGTCGTTAGTCATATGTCCAAAGTCGGTATTTTTCTCTGACATTTTTAAGACCTTTAGCTTGTAGGTCAAACTAGGATGAAGGCATAGGTTCGGATTCCCAATGCTTTTCCCAAACCAAAATCCTCGGAAAAAACCCGAACACAAAGCTAATAGAAATTCAAATTTTAAAAAATGAGATCGCGCTTTATAAAATGGGATCTCGTTTATTAAAAGTAGGATCCTATTTTATAATCGGGATCTCGTTCCCTAATTTATAATATGTGGACCATTGGAAGGAAATGGGATCCTATTTTCCTTCCAATGGTCCCGACTTTAAATATCGGGGAACGGGATCCTAATTATAGAATGGGATCCCAGTTTTTATAAACGGGATCCCGTTTCTTTTATTTAAATTTACTGCCAAAAAATACTGTGAAGTCTGCAACTTCACATGTATGGCCGAGAGCAGTAAAATTGAACTATTTTTCATGAGCTATTGCATTATAGTTGGTGAATTTGATTTTTGATTGATTTTTTCAAAGGAGGCATCATCTACACCATTTTTGAAGTGGAATTGTGTTAGTTTTGAGCTTGTTTGGAGGAACAAAAGGTCTTCAACTTGCAATATGGATTGAATTTTTCAAAGGAGACATGAAGAAAACAATTTTTAAAGTGGAATTGTGCTAGTTTTCTACTCGTTTTGAAGAACGCAAGAGGAAGAATTTTGTCTTAATGGGTATTCAACTACCAATTTGGATTGAATATTTTGAAGAATTTCACTATTGACATTCATTTGTGCTTGAGAATTTTATAGTCATGGGAGATAAAACTCGTAATAAGAGAAGGAAGACATTGACTCCTCAAGAAGTTGAAGCAAAGAGAGAGAAGGAGAGACAAAGACAAAGAGAAAGAAGAATGAGAATGAAATCAATGAATGATGGTGGAGCATCCAATTCCACAACTATTGAAGATGAAAACATTGAGGATACCATGGTTGTAGATGAAGCTAATTTGCAAGGAGTCAATTTAGAGAAGAATATGATTATACAAACAAGTCCTACTATGTATTCAAATCCCCCTTTGAATGCTATGGAGAATGTTTCAATATGCACAAATCTAGGTACGTCTTCAAATCCACATGTTAGTCAAATGGTAAATTTGTATGTAGAAGTTTTACAAGATGCTGGACTTAATGATGTTGACAATGATGCTATTTAGAGAGATGAAACTTTTATAGAATTTGTTGAAAACGAAAAATAAAAATATTTTGTTGCAAATGAAAATCAAAATGATCATTTTCTTGAAAATGAAAACAAAACTTGTATTTTTGATGAAAATGAAAATGAAATCCATTTTGTTGATGAAAATGAAGATGAAAATGTAAATAAAAATGAAGATGAAGATGAAAATCTAGAATGTGATGTTGAATTTAATGAAAATAATTTTTAAAATTGGAAGTGGTGTTTTCAATAATCTTCTTGGTCAAATTTCTTGGAGGAAAATAAGAACACATGCGAATAGAATATACACCAAATTATTTTATCATAAAAAAATTGCATTTCAATGTCAACTAATGATGCAATTGATGAGAATGAAAAAAATGAGGAAAGTAATGAAAAGGTTAGGCTTTTATGTTAAACCAAAAATAAAAGATCAATCATTAAAACATGTTATGTCTACTGTTGCTAGTGCCATTCAATCTATTGGAAAAAATAGTCGATGTAAAGATAAAAACGCAACAAGAAGACCTATAACAACTGCTATAGTTAATAAAACAACTTTGAATAAAATAATGGTAAGAAATATTAGTGAAGTTTTAAAAATACACCCTAAAACATTGCTAAGAGTGGCAAAAAGAAGAGAAATTATAGAAAATGATTCTATCAATCAATGTTGGAGTTTCAGTGGGTGACTATCGAGGTCTGATATGAAATTGAATGTTGAAATTAAATCTTTGATCGAAAAATATTGGCAAGATAATACTAGGTTTTCATCTAATGCTAGAGATGTTTTAAAATTAAGGGTGGGGTCCAAAGTTCGTGATCCTCACCCAAAACACCTATTAGATACAACACAAACTGAATTTTATAGAAAATTTTGTAGCGATTCAGTGTTACCTAGTAATATTAAAATAAGTCAAAGGTCTTTTGAAAAATTTAAACCCTGGTATGTAAAAATTAATAAGCAACAAATATCTTGTTGTTGTAAAATACATGTTCAATTTCATTATTTTTATGATGTTTTTGGATATATACGTTGTACCTTGCATACTAACATGATTATATAGGAGTGTGGTATTGATATGCCACCTGAAGCAATAAGAGAGTTTATTTCAGGTTTGTTTTGTGAAAAATCTAATGATAAATTATTTTAAGTTCTTGTATTTCTAGACAATTCATTAATTGTGGAAATCTTTCATTTTTAAGAATTTGTTTGTATGAAAGTGTTGATCATGATTTTGGAAAAAAATTAGTAGATGTTAAAAGATTTAAGAATGTTCACTATTCTTTAAAAGATGGAAAAATAGGAAAGCATTGTGATTTAGTTACAAAAAAAGTTAGTGTGCATGCATTCATGAGTGAATTTAAGAATAAAATTGTACCAAAATATGTCATGAACTCTGAACATGCTCAATGGCTTGATGGCCAATTTTGTGCATGTAGAAACACATTTCCAATTGGTACTATACTTTCAGTGGTTGATTTTGTGGAGAATTATACTCTTGCTTCACAAGAGGAAATTCAATCTCAATATTATAATTCAGTGCAAATAGCTATATTTGTCCATATTGTTTATAGACATGCAGATGATAGCACTAAGGATGATAGAAAATTTTTGAGGGAGTATCATTTTTATTTGAGTGACAATTGGTTACACTCGTTAGAGTTTGTTAATACTGTTTTAGTATATTTTATAGAAATTTAAGAGAAAGAGGAATCTAGATGAAAGAACACCTCATATGGTTAGATAATTGTACAGGGCAGTTCAAGAATGCTCGAATGTTCTATTGGTTGAGTAGGGTTCACAAGGAACTTAATGTCCAACATATATGGAGTTTTTTTGAAGTTGGGCATGGTAAAGGAGAACATGATGGAGTTGGTGCGTGTGTCAAAAGAATTATTGCTAGAGAACAATTAAAATTTGAGGATTCAGTAAAATTTAAAGATGCACATGAGATTGTGGATTGGTGTAATAGAATATTATCTGCACCTAGTTTGAGTGATTACTCTACAGTTCATCAATTCTTTTGGTTGGTGGAAGAAGAGAACATTGTACCTAGAGTTGATTGTGAGACAATAAGTGGACCTACTAAATGGCATTCATTTAGGAGTGCGACAAAAAGCACATGGACTAGTTGGACAAGGGAGCTTGCATGTTTTTTCTAGTTTTATATCTTAGGAGATTGGGAAGCATGTGAAAATATAGAATGGGTTTAACAGTGGAAGAAAAGATTGTTGACACCTGCAGAAGCACATGATCAATATGAAAGAACTATTGAAGAAAATGATCAAGTTTTTGCATCTGAAGATTATGACTATGTTTCAGACCTTGTACAAGAAGGTAGTTTTAATTCAATTTATTTCCTTTTATTTCACTTTATTAAGTTATTTTGTAATACTAAATTATTTATATGGATATGTGCAAGTTATTAAATCGAATTTTGTTGGCAGGACATGTGTATGCTGTTATTGCACCTGAGGGGAATGAAGAGAAAACAAAATATTGGTTGGTTCGTTGTGTGGAAAATAAACATAAGTTAATATCACCTCGAGAAGATGATGATGGCTTTCATTATGCAACATGTACGGTGATCCCCTTAAGACACCCCCTTAAGAAAATTTTGATAACAATTTTTTGATCCCCTTAAGCAATTTTTTAGAACAAGTCTTTGATCCCCTTAAGAAAATTTTGATAACTTATTTGATGATGGTTTTCATGTTTTCAAATAGGATTGGTGGTGCTTGTTGGCACTTGGCTATGAAAATACCTAAGAAGAAAGAATGGTCTACCTGCATTCGAAGACTATGAAACAAAAAAAAGATTATACATTATTCACATTTGGTGGTGGCAACAAATATAAAACTAGAGTGGTATCATGGAAGACCTTCAAAAAAAGTGCTATGGTCAATTTATATGGAAGAGCATGAGGTAATCATAGATGCATTGCAAAAAAGAGAGGGTGCAGTTGGTACAATGGAATAAGTAAATACAGGTAAATATAGTTTTAGTTTTATTTTGTCATTTTAAATACATTAAATACATGTTTCAATATTGGTCAAGTGTGTTATTAGTTGAAATTGATTTAAATTTTCCTTTTATACATCCTTAAGGCATAATCACAAAAAGGATCTAGTCCATGCAAATTCAACCTAGAAAACATGGAATACTTGGTAAAAATAGGTAATTATTAGTTAAATTATATTTAAATACATGTTTTGATTACATATTGATATTGCTTGTACATTAATAGTTAAAATTGATTTATTGTCATTTTTTGTATCCTAAAGCCATCATTGCATTGATCTCATACTTTGAAACAAAAAGGAGAGGATGCCTGGATTCAACCTACAAACATGTGTGGAATACTTTTAAATGCAGGTACTTGAGTTGTGTACATATAGATAGTTTTATATAAATTAAAATATGTATGTTTTGATGATTTCATTAATATTGCTTGTACCTTTTTGATATCAGGTAGTGTGAAGACCTACTACATTCTGGGTATGAGTTTGAGATGTTCTTGAGATGGCATATCCAAATTTTGTAAACATTGTTTTGAGATGACATATATGTACATACATACTTACATAATTAAACATACTCTATGTACTTCTATGTATCAAATAAATATTCTATATATTTTGTTTGTTAAATGTGCATGTTTTCCTACTTTAAAACTATATGTCTAATTGTACAATCACTAAATATCATGCATACATTATTGTTAAATCAATTATATCCTTAAGACGTTGTATTATGACCCCTTAATACATCCCCTCAAGAAATTCTATTATGACCCCTTAAGACATACCCTTAAGACCCCTTAAGACATCCCCTTTAGACATTGTATTATGACCCCTTTAGACATCCCCTTAAGAAATATTATGACCCCTTAATAAATTTTATTATCACCCCTTAAGACATCCCATTAAGACCCTTTAAGACATCCCATTTAGACATTGTATTATGACCCCTTAAGACATCCCCTTAAGAATTTCTATTATGACCCCTTAAGACATCCCCTTAAGACCCCTTAAGACATCCCCTTTAGACGTTGTATTATGACCCCTTAAGACATCCCCTTAAAACATTCTATTATGACCCCTTAAGACATCCCCTTAAGAGCCCTTAAGACATCCCCTTTAGACGTTGTATTATGACCCCTTAAAACATCCCCTTAAGACATTCTATTATGACCCCTTTAGATATCCCCTTAAGACCCCTTAAGACATCCCCTTAAGACATATTATGACCCCTTAAGACATCCCCTTAAGACATTGTGTTATGATGACTCACCCTAAAACTTATAATACTTGTTAATATAACTTAATATTTATACTCAATTATACTCTTCTTTGATCCCCTTAAGACGTCGTATTACGACTCCTTAAGAAAACATATAATTAGTGTTGGATTCTATTATTTGTTTTGATAGATTATAGATTAGTATTTGATTCCATTATTTGTTTTGACAGCTTATAGATTAGTATTTGATGCCATTATTTGTTTTGACAACTTATAAATTAGTATTAGATGCAATTATTTATTTTGATAGCGTATAAATTATAATGGGATGTCATTATTTGTTTTGAAAACTTATAAATTAGTGTTAGATGTTATTATTTATAGAATTTATTAATGTTTTTATTCTCTAATCTTTTATGGTATTGTTTATTTCTTAAAATTTTATCCTTTCTGGTATATAAATAGATTGCTTTTGTTTGTAAATTATGATTTATTGACTAATTATTGATTGACGTGAATTGAATAAGTTCATTGAGTAATTATCGCTAATTATTGAATGCACATATCATGTATATCATGTATGAGATCACTAAATTTATAAAGTATAAATATTAAAATGTCCTATATTAATATCATGTATGAGATGACTAAATTTCACATTAATGTCCTATATTAATGTCTTGACTATGAACATAAAATGCATAAATGTACATGTGTAAATTAAAATTTCAAACAATAATAAAGTCCATAATTTATGTAACATATTAAGTGCATGAAACCAATATATTAAGCACATGAAATAAAGTCTAGAGTACAACCCATGAACTAAAGTCCAACAGAGTACATGAGAAACCAGAAATATAGTCCATGAAATAAACAAATATAACACATAAAATCACATGTTTCTAGGTCATGTACTGTCTCTATAATCAAGAGACCTCTTCACACCATGAGGAATTTGTGGATGACTTGAAACAGTTTGTACAAGAGAAAGATGAAATCAGATGTAAGACAATGAAAAATGATTTAATGACAATTTAATTTATAATCCATCATAAATTAAATTACCGTCATATCTATGTCTGGATGCTCTGGTGCACCTGAAGAAACCTCTAAATTCTCTAATTCAATCTACATAAACAAGAGAAAGAAATTTGAAATTAGATGTACAAATCTACAATTAAATTTTTTTTAATTCAATTTAATTTATAATTTATCATATTTTAATTGTATTGTATTATGAGGTTGTGCACTAGGCTCTTCTCTAGGACTTGTCTGTACATGCTCAACTACAAGATGTGTCTCATGCTATAAAAGAAAAAGAATATGTAACAAATCTCATATTATGTATATATTCAATTTAAAATTTAAAATTTAAGTTATATTCAAAATATGTAATTTATAATTGAATTTAAATATAATAAAAAATTTAAATTACCATTTGATCTGGAGCCTGCTCTACATGTCCTATTGGTGGTGTAACTATGTCTGGGTCAGGGCTAAAAGTTGCACTAACAAAGTCCTACAAGATCAAAATTAAAGCATGTACAATTGAATTAGGTTTTTATATATATATATATATATATTCAAGTTTGCACATTTTGTGTAGAAAGTTTTGTAAACAACCTGGAAATCAGTGGCCTCATGAGTAGTTGCAACATCAAATGTTTGCCTGATGCCCATTCTCATTGTGGTATCAACCTATACATACATGTACATAGACATTTAACGCTTATAATATTTACAAGTGTACATGCATGTATTTCATATATCTAGTGAATTCAAAATTCATAAAATTATAACTATACTAATGTAAACTTTAAACAAATTTACAATATGAATGTACC
Organism: Sequoia sempervirens; assembly: GCA_007258455.2. Classification (NCBI taxonomy): domain Eukaryota; kingdom Viridiplantae; phylum Streptophyta; class Pinopsida; order Cupressales; family Cupressaceae; genus Sequoia; species Sequoia sempervirens. The sequence continues at coordinate 957,782,005 of VDFB02281492.1, read as the reverse complement.
TGCCCCTAATCTATGATGCCCGATAGTGGAGTGGTTGACAATCCCTTAGGAGGAATCGACGTGGATGCTGATTGACTCGCCTAAACCAACATAAATATTTCAAACATATAGGTGATTCAATTATAAATTTAAAAATCAAGTTAAATTTATGATTTCATATATAATTTTAAAAATTGAAATCAAAATACCCCGTAAGGGTTGCCGAGTACGACCAGTGTCGATGTATGTACTCATGGAATAGATGATTGCCCCATCGTTAGTTGTCATATGTACACTAAACAATTTGATTGTTAAAATGTACTACAAACTTTTCTTTGATATATACATCCATCAAAATTCTTATAAAATGAACTTACATAGATGCATATTTATACCTATGTCATAGTGTCCTCAAGGTGATGGTCTGCTGTAAGAAACTCTACAAATGAATTGATATGACCAGATGAACCACCAAAATCTCCTCGTCCACTTGAACTAGGTGTGGCCTGATCAGGTCCATAGCATACTTGATGACAACTAGTACATATATGGGGGATAGGCCTCGATACTTCTAGAGTGGTACTCGAACCAACTTCATAAAAAAATCCTCCATCATCATTATCTCTATGCTCCCCACCCGCTATCATAAAAGCATGCTGATCAAGGTCTCCTGCGAGTGTACTAAGGGAACCTAATGTTGAGACCATAGCTCGATGATGTATAGGTGCAGGAATGGGAGGACCAGGAGCAACAACAAGGGGTTGCACATGCACGGGGCATTGGGGATCAACCCTTGCCCCTAACCTCTATTGTGGCATGCCACCACCAACACCCTGAAATGGTCTAAAATCAAAATAATTGGGCTTTTTCCCTAGAACAAACTCTACATACAGTTTTCTCAAAAAATACAATGGGCACTCCCAATTAGCATGTGGGGGACTATCAAAAACCATATACCATCAATCCCAAAAATGTGCACTCATATGTGGATGTATGCACCACCTCATGGATATTCTAGATTTGTTGAGTGGAATGGGTTGTCGAGTAACGGGGTCAAGAAAGTAGGGGGATAGATAGATTTTCGTTATTTTAAGGTCTAATCTTTGTTTGTAAGAGAGACCATCAGAATAAAATTGTCTCATTTGTTCTCTCTCTCGTCGATGCCTATCAAGATCATAATCAATCATCCTGACAACATCAAAAACTTTTTGCATCACAAATGCAAAACGTCTCACATGTGGTGGAATCAATGCTTGACTCTTCATAGCATTGATTTGATTTTGTAAGGATGCAACTTGATCATTTATACGCATGCTCACAATCGAGCCTCGTTAGATGTGATAAGTGCTAGATGTGGCATATTAGGTGGAGGGGGAGGTGGAGGGGAGGGGGAGGTTGATGTGGCTGTGGCTAAGGTGGTGGATTGATGATATCATCAATGTTAAAATCATCCATGATATGAGATATAAATGTGCACCTGCATTAAATCATACAAAATAAGATGTGCATACATATATTAAAATCATATATTTAATTGAAATAGGATGAGAAAAATATATATTAAGATCATATATTTAATTGAAATGCACATATATACATTGATTGAACTTGAGCATGTCCATACAAAATTCAAAATTTAACTTGTACATACATTTAAAATAAAAAAATATGATGCATAATTTTCATGCGTACAAATCATTAAACTAAACTATTTACATACATACAAATTTCAAAATTTAAGAACTATATGCAAATTTTTAATACATGCACGTACATACTAAACAATAAACTTGAAACATTCACAAAAGCTCATTTTATGCCTAACACATATATAAATATATATATTACAATTTTCAGTAGGAGAAATCATGATCTAGTAGATAGTCACAAAATATATACTGTTATATATTGTTCATTATAAGTTCATAAATTCCACCAAATTCATAAATCCATGTCACTAAAAATATCCATCTAGAACCAAAATCATAAATTCATGTCACTAAAAATATCCATCCAACCAAATTTATAAATTCATCACACAAAATATCCATCGTTCACCAGATTCATAAATTCATAACTATTTAAGATCATTGTATTAATTTAGAAACTATTGTGGCTCTCTACTCCATCTCTTCATTTCTTTGTGTTTTCCTTTTCAGAATCAAAAGTTCTCCTCTCCTCTAGCCATTGTCAACCCTCATCTAAGATCCCATCCATAGCCCTGACAACATCAACAAGGGTTTGCATCTTAGATGCAAACATCCTCATAGCAGGTGCGACACATTCTTCATTTTGAATAATTTTGATTTGATCTTGGATGGTTCTAATATTGGCATTGATTTGTGCTTGCAAATGAGCATGTTCATCAATTTCACGTGGTGGAGGTGGGGGGTTACGAGGTGGAGTGGGTGGAGGTGGAGGTGAAGGTGGTGGGAATGGATGGCGTGGAGGTGGATTGCGAATATTATTGAATGGATCCATGTGATCTTTAAGATATGAGTGGACTTGCATTAGATTTGTAATTTCAAGATGTAAGATACATGTTTAGGAAATACCTTTAAACCATTCAATATAAATGGCCTTAAATAAATGAATACAAATGATAAAATATGCAAGCCTCATTTATGTCTAAGGCACATGTTACTTGAATGAAAATACAATTAAATATTAATATTATATAATCTTGCATGATCTTATTATTGTCAAATTTGGTTGCCTTGGGCAACTTTGAACACCAAATTTTAAGAACTTCTTTGATCCCCTTAAGAAATGTCATATTGGGACCCCTTAAGAAATCGAATTACGATTTAGGGTGACAAGATGGCTTAAGGGGATCTACGTCTAGTGAGGTCCTAGGAGAAAATGACATGGCTCAAGTGAATAAAATTTGGTGAAGTTGCCCAAGGCAACCAAATTTCATTAAGAGCCTTTAAAGAAAAAATGATGGCTTTAGGGTTTAGGGTTTAGACTTTAGAGTTTAGGGTTTAGGGTAATAGGATAGCTTAAGGGGATCTACATGTAGTAAGATCCTAGGAAAAAAATTGCATGGCATAAGGGAATGAAATTTGGTGGAGTTGCCTAAGGCAACCAAATTTCATTAAGAGCCTAAGAAAAAATGATGGCTTTAGGGTTTAGGGTTTAGAGTTTAGAGTTTAGGGTTTAGGGTAATAGGATAACTTAAGGGGATCTATGCATTAAGATCCTATGAAAAAATTACATGGCATAAGGGAATGAAATTTGGTGGATTTTCCTAAGGCAACCAAATTTAACTTTAAGGTTAGGTAGGACAAAATGAATGGTTTAGTGTTTAGGGTTTAGATTTTAGAGTTCAGGGTTTAGGGTTTACAAAACTTAGGGTGAAGTTTTGGTTCCCCTTGGAATATAATGAACTTGAAAGTTAGTGAAGAACATTTTCTTGTGGAATAGTTGATTGAGATCTACTCTTGTTTCAACTGACCAACCTAGATCATGAAATCTCATTCATATTATAATCTTGCACAATCTTATTATTGTTAAATTTGGTTGCCTTGGGCAACTTTACCAAATTTTAAGAAATTCTTTGATCCCCTTAAGAAATTTCATATTGGGTCCCCTTAAGAAATTGATTTACGATTTAGGGTGATAGGATGGCTTAAGGGGATCTAGATGTCTAGTGAGGTCCAAATTTAGTCATACTGTGACCTCATTGGTTCATAGCTCTGGGTCAAAAGTGTTTACCCCTCTAATAAAAAAAAGTATCGTGTTAAAAATGAATCAATCTATACATATCACAAAAATAACATACATCTATCAAAACAAGTAAAAATTTCCTCCTAAATTAGAGGATATCAAAATAAATATGAAATATGTTAATAATTATACTTGTAATCACTTATTAATAAGTTATATCATACATAATTTTAATCACATAATACAGGAATAAATATACATATGTAGAAGATACAAAAATAAAAAGAGGCTACTCACATGGATCTTGATCCTTCTAGGAAGTGCCTAGATTGGTTTATTTCATGTAGGACTCTATGTAGGTGTTGGGACCTTCACCTCTCTCCTTGTATATTTCCAACAATCCCACTCACTCCCTCTATAGAATTATTTCCTTTGTTATTATCTAGTTCTTTTAATCTTCTAAATTGACCTCTTATTTATAGGAGCATAATATGAATCCTCCTCCTCTCTCTATTGTAATAATAGCCTAGTTCCTCCAACCTATCATCATGTACCTCCTCCCTTTCCCATGTAATAGGTGTACCTTAGGTGTTAAATGGTTCCATCTTGGTCTCCTTATTGATGCATTTCTATCCTTCCACATAAATCTATATAGTATCAAAATATAGGTAATTTTATGGTTATTGAATCTCCCTTAATTGCTAAAGAATCCATTATGATTGAGGATGGGTGGATTATTATCTAGGATCACATCTTAAAAATCCTATAGAGGTCATGGTATGTGTTTCTTAATACATATATTCCCATACAAACCTCTTTCCATGTATTATCAACTCTCCTATATAATAGACACCTTACTATTTAAATTTCATATGATATATACCCAAGTGTTTCCAATTGGAATTGCTATAATTATACTTTTATGGTATTCTAGATATTCATAATAGTTTTCATAAATCTACCAAATAGACCCATTCTTGACATTGAACCTACATAATTTTAGGTATGTCCAATGAAAGAAACTTTACCCATAGCACTCTCACTCGTGCTCTCCTATCTTGTGGATATAATAGAATAAAGTTTTCTTCCAATGATTTAGATCCCTATTGATCATGTCTAAGTGTCATAGAGAGTGATCATCCACTCTTCATAAACTTGTAGAAACCAAAATGTTTTATATTATGTGTTCAAATAAGTGAAAACATTACAAAAAGCTCTACTGGATGGTGACAACAAAAGGTTTTTTAAGGAAACCAAATTTCATTTTAAGGTCCTAAGACAAAATTCAAATTCTTTAGTATTGAGGGTTTAGATTTTACAGTTCAGGGTTTAGGGTTTATCAAACTTAGGGTGAAGTTTGGGTGGCCCTTGGAATAATTTAGACTTGCAAGTTAGTGCCAATTGGAATCAATTGTACGTTCTTGGATTTACGAATTTGCTAACTAAATTTGCAAACAAACATTGATAAACTTTATGAATTTTAACTATTCTTTAACATATTGTTTTCTAATATAATTATAATTTAACATTGAAACTAAAGTTTAACATATCATTTTCTCCATACAATGCAAATAAAATTTAAAACATTTAAGCAATGCAAATGAATTTTTTTGATCTCGAAAATACCTGGTTTTCAAAATCAAAATGATATTTTCGATTTCAATTTAGGGTTTTAACAATTTTTTTTGTTCCAATTAAATTTAGGTTTTCAATTTCTAAGCAATTAGGGTTTTTAATGCAATTTTTTCATTTTAGTTCAAACTAGGGTTTTCAAATTCAATTTTTTTCGTTTGATTTGAATTTAGAGTTTCAAAAAGCTTGGTTAGGGTTTCTAAATGCAATTTTTTAATTTCATTTCAATTTCTAGGGTTTTGAAATGCAATTTTTTTTTTCATTTCAATTAGGGTTTTCAAATTCAATTTTCTTTGGTTTAATCGAACAATTTAGGTTTCAAAAGCTAAATTTTGTTTGTAAAACACAATTCGAGGTTCATTTTTTCATTTCTATTAAAAAATCTTTAGGTTTCATTACATTTTTTGATCTATTTCTACAATTACTCATTTCTACTATAATAGGGAAAAAAATGCTTGAAACGTGAAATAAATAAAAAAAAAATGCTAAATTCACTTATTTTATTCACAATTTCAATAAGAAATGGAAAAATGCGAAAAAAGGGGGCGTGGGCGGGTACCTCGAGCTGTTTGTGGAGGTCACTATCGCCTGTACTCAGGATCCCATCCACTGCAAAATGAAATCTATTCGTTTTTAAAAAAATAAATAGCATTAGAAAATAGGATCCCGATTTCTACAAAACGGGATCTTAATCCGTTTCGTAGTAATCGGGATCCTATTCCTTGTCTGTTGTTTCGAGATCCTTTAGGAAACGGGATCCCGATTTTTAAAAAGCGGGTTACCATTTGTATTTAGGCTTGGGATCCCAAAGCTAAACGAGATCCCAATTTTTAAAAATCGAGATCCCGTTTATTAAAATCAGGATCCTGTTTTTGCAATGCCGATTTCAATTTTTTGGCTAAGGAAAAAATTTCCATGTTTCGTGGGCTCAACTTTGTGCACTTACCCATGGTAGTCATAAAAGGCGTTGTCATCCCACCAAGATGGTTTAAACTTCCAGGATCATATTGTTTTGGTTCAATAATTTTTGTGGTGTTATGTTGTAACAATTGCTTAAAGACCGATTCAATCGGCTCCCCTAGAGGAATTTATTGAAATTTTGGGAACTTCCTTTGAGTTCTTTGTTGTTGTGTGTTTTGGATAGCATTGGTAGTTTGATCAATAGTTCTTGGTGTATTATTAGATGTGCTAGGACCCCTTAGTGTAATAATAGGACCTACATGTACAGTCTTAGCATCGATAACACCATCATTAGTCAAATTCTTGTTTCAGGCCCAATATTTTCTCTTGTCATTTGAGGTGTTTTGAGTGTTGGCATTTTTGTTGGGTATATTGATTTCTCCTTTTTTGATTAAATCCTTTCCAAGGATGATGCCTTTTTCCACTAAATTGGAAAAGGATGTGCAACACTACACCCACAAATCATGCTTCATGTTTGAGTTTAAGTTTTCAATGAACATGACAACTTTATGTTTCTCAAGTATCTCAATGGTACATTGACTAGCCAAGCCTCTCCACTGTTGGAAGAAGGTTACAAAATTTTCACCCTTTTCTTGTGTTTTATGGCATAGGGTGGCAATGGTAATTTCGTTGTCAATGTTAAATGCAAAGTGTTCCACAAACTTGTTTGCTAGTTCTCCCCATGTTCTTATGCTAGTTAGTAATCGTGAGAACCACTCAAGTGCTATGCCAATAAGAATTCTTGGGAAAAGTCTCATTAAGTATGTAGGATCGTATGCAATGTCTGTACAAGCCGTGTAAAATTTTCTTATGTGTTCAAGTGGATTGCTCCTCCCTTTGTACTTAGGTAAGTTTGGTATGACATAACCGTGTGTGAAGGGTGACATGTATAGATTCCTATCAAAAGGAAAAGGACATAAGTCCTATGTAGAGTAGGTCTTTTTGTTTGAAATTTGCATATTTTCCATTTGTTGTTGCAAGGCCAACATTTGACTTTGTTGGATGTCCACTTGAGTTAATGATGGGTGTTGTGTATTTTGAAAACTCATGTTGGTGTGTTGGAGTCCCATGTTGTGGGATGGGTTTTGGTTTTGTGTTTGAGACATGTATGTGTATGACAGATTTTGATTTGGTATGTTTTGGATTGGTGTGGGTATATGCCATGAGTTTGTAAGAGTTTTACCATGCTGATTTTGGTTGCCACATTGTGGAAAAAGTCCTTGGTTGCCATCATGTTGCATGAAGGGGCCTTGGCTACCAATTTGTGTGTTTTGCAGAACATAATATTGGGTATTTCCATGAGGAATATGTTTTGGTTGTGATGTAATGATGTGTTGAGAGACCCCTATGCTTGGTATGGCATTTATTTTAGGAGTCTTGTTGATGACAATTCTAGGTCTCTTGATGGTATTGATTGTGCCAAATGGGTTTGAGGATGATGCCCTTATGGTATTAGATGTAGCAAAAGTGGTACCAAAGGGTTGTGACATTGGTTGTGTCATGTTTGATGTCATGTTTGATGTTATGCCTTGTGTTAAGCCTTGTGTCATACCTTGTATGCCAGATAGGGAGGTATGAATGGTTGTAGCGTCTTGTGTAGTTCCTCCTAATGGCATAGATATATTAACTTGTGGAATAGTACCACTAGAGGTAGGTATGGTGTGTCCTTTGGTTTGGTTATTTGATGTAGGTATAGCTTGCAAGGTTTTAACATCAAAACCTTGTGGTAAAGTGACTCCTTCCAATAAAATTTTGGCTAAAAAGCGTTGAGGATCCAAAGCCATAATTTCGTCTACAAAGGAGGCCACTTCAGGATCTTGAGAGGATGCCTCTATTTCTTCTATGGTGACATTGCCTTGTGGGTCTCTAAGGATGAACCTTTAAAATGGATTATGGATTTTTCTTTGTGGTATAGGCACTCCTTGTAAATTTTTTCCAAAAGGGTCAAAAAATCCATCATCTTGTTGAAAGGCCATTTATTTTCTTTTCCTTTGCAACCTAGTCTACCATAAAAGACTTGCAAAAGGGGAATGTATGTGAAAGTGACTTGGAGTGATGTATAAGGTGACTATGCAATGGTATGGCTAAGGACAATTCCAAGTTATAAATTTTAAGGTGACAAGATGTCAAAAGATTATTAGGATGATGTCACAATGAAATTCAAATTATGGCAATATCTATGCAAAATGTCCATTTTTTTGGATTTTTGGAATATAAGTGTCTAAGGATGATGTCTAAGGGTGAGATAAAAATCTAGAATTCTTCTAAGGTATGCAAGTGTGAAAGGATGGTAGGTGGAAATGGAAATATGAGCTAAAGTGATGACTAAAGGTATGACTACTAAATACCCTATGGTAGAGCCAAAGCAAGGTCACTTGACCAAAATAAGGTAGCCAAGGTTAGAAGTTTGGTTTATCAAGACTTCAATAATGATGGTGACTAAATGATAAGGTTTGATAAAGGTGGTCTCAAACTAGCCTTGTGAGTTAAGGAACCAACCTAGATGACAAAAGGACTAAAAATGATGGAAGGGTTGAAGTCAAGACAAATTTGATTTGGTCACTATGGACTAGTCTAAAGTCTGATAGGTTTCTAAGACTAAGGTTCACAACAAGGTATATGCAAGCTAGAAAATGCCTTAGTGTTTTGCCTATGGTGGATGCAAGGTATGCAATGGTAAATAGATGACTCTAGATAATGAATAACAATACAAGTCTGTGGTCAAGGACTTAAGTTATGCTCAGGATCAATTAGAAAATGGATTTGTTTCAGTTTTCCTCAAGATTTTTGGTGATAGGAAATTGTGTCATTTGAAGTTTTAGTTGTGGTTAAGAACAATAAATTGCAATTTTTTGGAATGGAAATTGCGGTTTTATGTGTCACAGTTGTAGTGAAGGACAACCAATTGTGGTTTTTTGGAATGTTGCTTAGTTTTGATAAGATTTTTACCAAATTTTAAGGTGATTTTGTGATGTTCAATTTTGGAAAACAAAAAAAAAGTTTGAAAACACTTTTCTCTTGTTTGGTCTAAATGTGAAAATTTTGATTTCAAGATGAAAACACTCATAAACAACATGCACAATCCTAGGGTTGGAAAGGAAACCACTGGTTGATATCTCCACTTGGATTTCTCCAGCCACTTAAACAAGGTGGATAGCTAGAGACTTGGTGGCACTCCCCCTTACATGACACTCACTTCTCGAGCTCACCAAGTCTCATTCCCCAAAGAGGAATATCTGTCTCTACACATGAATAGTGAAGACATGGGGCAGCTTCAGAGGTTTGACCTCCTACGATCAATGAGCATATAGAAAAGTTTTTGGCCACTATAACAATTGGTTCTTAGTAAAGGAATTCATTCAAGGTGGCCATACATGCAACAAGATTAGCTCAAGATTATGGTCAATCAAGAGGCCTCCCAGTCCCTTCCTAAGAAAGGATTTTGACATAGCTCACGGGGCTATTAAGGGTGATACTTGTCAGTATGGTGCATCCACACCTGTTGCTTAATGACTTCCATCACAAAGCACTTTTCTTATATAGCGGTTCAAAAGATCTTGGATTTAGCTTGTTACTGCTTGGGTCGTTCCCTCTTTCGAGGCAGGCCCTCTAAAAAAAGGTACACAAAAGCAAGGAAGTACGTTGTTTTTGATTTCCAAGATCACACTAAGCGCAAGGAGAGAGCATACACAATGTTTTTTCCTCACACTCACATGGGGTTCATTTTAATTCCAAATCCAAATGTGTGGGTGATTGTACAAAATGCCTAAAGATGCTTTTGATTCTCAAGATCACCAAGTGGTGCGAGAGAAGAGCATACACACCTTGAAGAAAAATGCAAACCACAAGACAATGAAAAAACTTGTTCTTTTTAACCCTCAAAGCAATATGTGAAAAAACACTTGATGTAAAGTTAAATTTAGACCAATGAGTGAGATGCAAGTTCTTTTAGTCAATGAGTGAAATGAAAATTAAGGTAAATTTAAGCCCAATGATGTGTGAATGCAAGGTTAATTTTAATCCAATGAGTGAATGAAAAGAAGACAAGATAGATTGATTAATCAATGTTTAAGTTAAATATCTCCTTTCCACCTATGCCACACATTGGAAATCAACTGTTAGTAACCAAAACCCCCTAAGCTATGAAATGCAAAAGACCTAAACTAAAAATTCTAAATGAAACTATAAAGTATAAATTAACATGGAATTGCTTCGTAGGAAACCATAATTGAGGCTCAATACCAGAGGTAGTTGCATCACTAGAACTATGACTGCATTGTTTTGAATGTTGACTGCATCATAAAATATATGTGTGCGACATTTGTCGATAGGAGTTGCGGTGAATATATGACGATTGTGTTGAATGATAGTCGATTATGTCAAACTAATATGGGCCTACAAAATAATAGAAAATCTACCAAATTCAAGCAACCTACTGACTGATATGATATGCCCTAGGGTTAGACTAATGAAATCAGAAACTAGAGGACCTAGATCTAATTGAAAACTGAGAAATTAGAAAAATGCAAGTATGCCCTAATGCAAAACAATTGTGTCATTCCAATTCACAGTTGTGGCTCTGCGTAAATGACGATTGCATCGTTCCAACCTACGATAGTGTCGTTTTGTACCAATAGCCTACCAAATTAGAATTTTCATATGATCTCTATAATTCTTTCCTTTCACATCAAGTTCACCAATGTAATTAGGGTTAAAATGTTAGAGGTTAGGAAATAAAGCATATAAATCAAACCCTAATAAACAATGAAGCACAAATAAGCATAAAGACATAAAAACATGGAACAATATTACCAAATCTTCATGCCACCATTGATTCACCTTCATTGCACTTCTCCACTTTTCTTGAATAGAATAATTTCCCTCAAATTTCTCTTGAGCATGCAAATAGGCCTAATGACAATGACAAAGCAAAATATTGAAGATTCTATATGACTATGGATGCACTTGACTTGATAGCAAGATAGCATAAGCTTGTGTAGACTCTCGATGTAGATTGTGGATAGATTGAAAATGAAAAGGACAAGGTCCTTTATAGGAAAGATAAATTTGATGAAAGGCTAAGATTGAAAGTCAATAATCAATGGCCAAGAATAAAATATGAGGTATGTACTAGGGTTAGAGAAAAATTAGGGAAAATGATAAGGATTGACATGGATAGATAAAGACTTGATGTGGAAGATAAGATTGGAACATATAAAGAGGTAATAGGAAAAATTAAATAATAAAAAATTATTTAATTTAGGTGTCCAATGAATAATTAAATAATAAAAAAAATTATTTAATTATAGAGGAATGTGACAAAGGGAATATTTTGAATTAAATAATGTTTTAATTCAAAATTCCAGAGAGTGTACCAAATTAAATAAATAAAATTTATGAGAGAAGAGGCTAATGAATAATTAAATAATTAAAATAATTATTTAATTATAGTGGAAAGTGGATAAAAATTAAATAAATAAGAATTTATTTAATTTTAGAAAGAAAGGGACTTAATTAGCGACATAATTAAATAAATAAAATTTATTTAATTAATCAAGGAGGAATACAGATAGAAATGAATTAATTAAATAATTAAAATTATTTAATTAATAGAAGACTTATGATTTTAGAAAATAATTAAATAATTAAAAATTATTTAATTATCAAAGACAAAAGGGAAATGATGGAGAATTCAGAAGTCACAAGCCTAGGACAATTTTTAGTGTCCACATTAGGATTTGAAGAATTGAAACATATGTATGGAGAAGATGGAGATTTTGGTGAAGCTTGGAAAGCATGTAAAGAACTAGTAGTGATAGATTGAGCCAGTGGTTGGATTATTTTATTCAAGAAGATATCTTGTTCAAAGAAAATCACGTACACATATCAAGGAGTTCAATGAGGGATAATCTAGTCAAGGAAAAGCATAGTGGAGGACTTTCAAGACATTTCAAAGTGGATAAGATAGTAGCTTTGGTGAGTGAACACTATTTTTTGCTGCAAATATACAAGGATGTAAGGAAGTATGTTCAAAGTTGCAAAATTTTTCAAGTTGCAAAAGGGATAGTCAGAATACCAGATTGTACAAACCTTTGATCGTACCAGAGAGACCTTGGGAAGATATAAGCATGGATTTCATACTGGGATTACCTAGAACACATAGAGGACATGATTCAGTAATGGTAGTAGTGGACATATTTTCTAAAATGACACATTTTGAATTCCTTGTAAGAAGACTAATGATGTTGTGCATGTTACTAATTTATTTTTCAAGGAGACCAAGTGAGATTGCATGGATTACCTAAGAGTATTGTTTCAAATAGAGATACAAAATTCATTGGATATTGTTGGAGGACATTGTGGAAGAAGATGAAGATATATTTGAACTTCAATTCAACATATCACCCACAGATAGATGGGCAGATAGAGGTAGTGAATAAATTTTAGGTAACCTATTAAGATATTTGGTTGGAGATAAAGCATGAAATTGAGACATAATTTTACCACAGGCAGAGTTTGCATATAATAATTTAGTGAACCTGAGTATAGAGAAGATGCCATTTCAAATTGTTATTGAAGTAAATCCTAGAGGAGTTGTAGAATTACGAGACCTTAGTATGGAAAATAAGAGGAGCGCAAAGGTAGAATAGTTTGTATATTTCATGGAGACATTGCATAATCAAGTCTGGAAGCATTTGGAAGACATGAATAGTAGGTATAAGGAGAAGGCAGATGAACATCAGAGAAATGAGGAATTTGCTGTTAGAGATGAGTAATGGTATATTTGAGGAAGGAGAGATTTCTAGTCAGTACATACAATAAGTTAAAGATGAGGAATTTTGATTTTGGAAATGCATACGAAGTGGAGTTACTAGAGACATTGGGTATATCACCTATTTTTAATGTTGCAAACATATTTGAGTTTTGTAAAGTAGAATCAAGTGGTAGTAGTGATGAAATGGATTTGAAGGAGCAGTTACCACACCAAGTACTAGAGGAGATTGAATAGATTTTGGACACTAGAATCGGAAGAAGCACCAGGAATAAGCAGTACAAAGAATATATTATGAAGTGGAAAATTAGACTAGTGGATGATTCATCATGGATTTCTTAGGTTGAGGTGGACTGTTTTGGTTTTCCTCTTAGCCCTAGAAAGTGAGGGACTCACTTTTCTTCCAACCTTGAGTGTTTGATGTAGGAGCATCCTCGGTTGTAAAAGCAATCCTGTATCAACCAAAAATAGTTCTTTCTTGTATTGCATTTAGTAGCAGTAAATCACTAGTTCTTTCCATATTTTATTGCATCTTTGTTTCTCAGCTTGCAAAGCGGGATATAGTATCTACACATCGATATCTACCACCTATCCAAATTTCACATCGTTCGCAGTTGTCTGTTGAAAGTTATCGCTCTCAAAATTTCACTATGTTACCATCCAGAGCATTTGGAGCCTACTTGGTCTTGAATTCTTATTGTAGACCTATTCAAGATCATGTAGATCTAAATGGAATATCATTAGAGTATCATGGGTTCATTGGGACCTATCTTGGAGATTTATAGTTTACATCTTCTCACGTGAAGTTATCTATTCATGTTTTGTGGCTGACCTTCATGTTTGATCATTCAAGTGGGTTATTAACCCTTGTGGCCGACGTGGATCTATTTTTGGAGTCTAAGGAGCATATTATAAGAATTTTAATCATTTAGGAATCATCATTCAGTAGATTTAGAATCAGATTAGTACATTTTCACATAAACCCTTTGAGGGCATGTAATAAGGCCTATTTGGCCAGTTGTTTGTTTGTAAGCCTTTAGGCAAGGCCTGTGAGCCTTGGATGTTTGCCCTTGTGGCCAATGTTGTAATGTAAGCATTCTATATTAATTAAGATTCATGTTCGCATATCTATTCTTTGTGTTGTTTCTATTGTGTTGACTCATTGCTACATAATCTAGACTATTCCTTTTGGAACTCTCCTACTGTGATTGCACCATTTATGAAAATCGCTCAAAATGAAATAGAGCCTTTCAATTTGAACTATTTTGAGGATTATTTAATGAAATGTTATGCTCTATGCCATGTCCTTGGAGGTGATGTGTAGAAAATAATTCCAGTGTAATTCATGTATATGGGAGTGGACATTCAAAACCCTCTTGTAAACATTGAATTTGACTTTGTAAAATTTATTGCTAATGTAATTTATAAGAAATTAGAAAAAAAAAAGAGGAACAATAAAGTAATCAACCTCATATGGTACTCCCTGCTCTACCATATATTTTTTTATTCAGGAAAAGGGACATGGGATAGTTCCCTATAAATTCACATGGATGATGAAAAGGGGAGCCTCATTCCTATCCAATGCTCGAACCATGTTTGGGAAAAGCATTGAGATGTATCTAGTTTTGTATTGTTTGAAGAAAATTTTGTGAAGAAGGTGCTTGCACACTTGGGAGTAGAGGAGATCAAATTGAATAAGGAAATTTTGGATTTCCTTAGGCCAAAAGATAGGGTATCAAAAAAGGGAGTACAACATAATTGGGGAGATTATTATCTCCATAATGCCTCCACAGTCATTAGAGTTTATGGGTACCTTGTTAGTCCCCACATATTACCTAGATATATACCCTTAAAAGTGGCATTTTTGGAAGTTATATGGCAGCTTAGTGAGTTAGATAAAGCCCATCTTAAGGGGAAAAAAAAGGGTTATTTCTTCCCTTTTTCCATAGTTTTTTTTAATTTCAGAGTTAATAGGGAAGGATTGGACTAGATGTATCCAATGTTGCAATCATATAAGATGACTCAAGATATTTCAAGAGACTTTGATCATGAAGGTTTTATCAATTAGGTGAGGGTAAACATCAAGAGGTCAACCTACTAGCATAAGATTTACTTCAGTGAAGATGTTATTTGAAATTGCAAGGATGACCAAGAGGCAAATGGTAGTAGAGTCAAATGGGTGGCCTTCAAAATTTTTGAAGATTTCAAAAGAAACAAGAATACTAATTATCAAGGTGCATTTTCAAATATAAGGTACCCAATTGCAAGATCCAAATGATCTTGTAGAATATTGATAGGATAATTATAAAGGTCTTGGTGCTTGAAGAGAGGCCTACCTATCAACCCACAATTAACCCATTTTTTATTATTTTAAAAGGAGGCCCAAAGTACCTATAATAAGAGATCCTTATTTTCCCTCTCCCCTCATGCACCGCCACCATCTCCATAGTAAGCACCATTATCCCCTCTACATGTAGTCATTGTAGAATCCCCTCAATAGGAGCAACCATAAAAGAGGACAAGAACTAAACAACCATCTTTAGTTGATTATCATATTGAACTTGATGAGGAGGATGAAGTTGAAGTGACTAGGGATGAGGTGAAAAAAGAAATTCCCTCTCCCCCAAGAGAAAATTAAGTTATATTTCCTCAAAGAAAACTACATATTAACACCAAAAATGGAAGGGATGAGGCCAATGCTATTAGGGAATTGGATTGCTAACAATTCATTTCAGATAGTAAATTTTTAAAGATCAAAGAATTTAAATATTTTTTTATTAGATCAAAGAGGGAATAATACTTCCAGAGACTTGAGGGAGCAAAAGTAGGAGTACCCTAGGAGCAGTATGAGGAAGAGGAAAATAAAGTATTGGTAGAAATAAACTTTAATGCTAGGAACATCACCCCATAAGAGGGGAGGGAATTGGTGAGGGATAGTGGATTATTGGTACTCCCAGAATGGGGCATTGTCTCATCCATTTATTTTGATAAAATAAGAAGATAGGATGAAGTTTTTTCTTTAGAAAAACAAGCAAAAATGGCATTGTCAAGATCAAGGTTCAACCCTAAGTGGGAAACCCTTGCAATTTGGGCCCTAGCCTTAAACACTAATAAGCCTTAGGTTGTGAAAGTAGCCCAAGATGTTAGAGGAGGCCTAGTAATAAATAGAGTATCTGATACCTCATCCATTGAAGTTGCTACATTAGCAGTTGATACTGCCAAGTTTAGTGGGGCTACTGCAAAGAGTCTATAGAATAAATATTATACAAGACCATTTAACACTTATAGTAGAATATAATAAATTAGAGATAAAAGAAGCCCAAACAAAACATCCCCCCATTGAGACACAAGTAGCTAGCTCTTCTTCAACATCATCTACTAAGAATCTAGTTAGAGAAAATGAGGAGCTTAAGGAAAAGGTTCATATGCTTGAGGAAAATTTGAAGAATATTCAAAGCAACCAACATGAAAAAATGTTTTATGTTGTGTCAAAAATTTTGGGACATTTAATGTACAAAATTTTGAGAAGGTTGGAGAGTGTTCATGAGGATTACACTATCCTTGTGAAATAAATTAATAGGGTGGTAGGAGATAAGGAGAATACTAGGAAAATTATGCATAAGTGGATCCCTAGAATAAACACATTACAAGGAATTTATAAAGGATCTAGACATGGGGATAATCCACCTAAGGATATTTTTCCTATATATAATATGGCCAAGCTAGTAGGAGAAATTAAATCATATAAGGAATAATTAATGGAGAAGGCCAAGACTAGATTGAAGCATTTTAAAAATATAGAAATAAGAATAATACCAAAGATTAGAAAGGAAGATGGGAAGATGAAGGAATTCTTTTGAAGTGGAAATATCAGTTCAAGGAACTAACCCCTACTTTGTCCTTCTTCATTTGTGATGACAATATAGTTGATATAGTGCTCCTTAAAATTTGTATGGACAAGTTAATTGGTACATACCAACTTTTGGATCCTTTTGGAAAGGAGACTAGTGCAATTTTGTCTGTGTTCTAGATATATGTATAATATTGATTTAATTAATTCATTCCAATGGCCATCAGAAAGAGTATATCAAGCATGGGATGAGAAGTATAATTAGTTACCAAGATTATGATTTTTTTTGTTATCCAATTTTTTTGATAACATTTTGGGCATAAGTTGTCAAATCTTGTGTCAATACTAACAATTTTGCAATTTTGAAAAGGCCTGCTAAGAACAAAGTACTTTTCCAAATTATTTGGTACTATAATTAGGACAAATAAACATGACAATAGTAATAATGGGTAAAAGCATAAAGTTGTGTCACACTTTATAAAGGAAAGGGCCAACGCTGATCCAACTTTTAAACTTGAATCACTAAAAAGTGGCATATATGTTTTGAATTTTGAAATGATGTAAACTAGTAAAATATGTATTTTTTAGTATATTTTATGTTTGTATTTTTGAAAAAATTGAAAAATTATTTAAAACTAGTTTTTAATAAATTAACACTATAATTTAGATGCTGATAAAATGTTGAAAAATGAAGTTGCATGGGACGTCAAACTTTTTATAATAAATTTTATTATTTTTCTTTCAATTTTTTTGTGTGTATTTATAACTTGAAACTTTAGTGCATGGATATAATTCTTTCTAATTTTGATAAGTATATAATTTTAAATAAATATGAAAATGTGTGTGAATTAAAAAATGGTTGTTTCCATCGGACGTCAACTTTCATATTAAATATTTATCTAAAATGGAAAAAAAACTATACCATCTTGAAATAGATTCTTTTATCTAGTGCATCATATTTTTTTTCAATTTTTTAAATAAGTTTTAGTATTTTTCCCTTGCATGGTAATCAAACTAATATTTTGTGCTGATAACCTACTTTTAGTAAAAATAAAAAAATAAAAGATAAATAATAATTAAACTATTGAAATAAATATATTTTTGAAAACTACACTTATGGATCTACAAAAGGGTATTTTTATATTTTTAAAAAAATGTTATTTACATTAGCAAGATTTATTGAAACCTCAAACTTTTCAAATAATTTTATTTTTTTGGTAAATTGGAATCAAAATGGTGCTCCATGTATTTTTAGCCAACAATTTTAGTTGAAAAAGCTGTGGAAGTATCTAGCTTAGCTAGAATGAATCTTACTACATGATATGTTTGAACAAAATTGATTTTTAGTTACAAATACTTAAATTCAGTTGTGCTGATAAGTCAGCTGAAAGTGTGACACAACTTTGTACTTTTACCCTAATAATAAAAGGAACAACAGGGGAGATTTGATTTATGTTTCAATCAGTCTCCACAAATTAGGTATAACTGTTGGATGGGCCTGTTAGGGATGTTTTTTGACTACAAAGAACATTTTTGAAGGAAACCAGATCTAAATGCTAGAATAACTACCTTAGGGCCTTCAACAAGTCTTTTAGAAAATTCTTTGTAGATTGTAATTTATTTTGTCCTTTGTAGATGTGGCACCACCGAATTTTGTCTTCTGCGACTTAAGCAATGGATGAGGCTTTTTTCTTGTTGCTTCCTTTGTGTCTATAAAAGGGAATTTTGAGACTCACCTTAACGGTGTTGAGTATTTAGTCTTGTAGTTTTGTAGAGAATTAGTACTTTGTACAAATAATTCCTCTGAATTTCAAAGAAGAAATGTTGTAATTTTTCTCTCTAATAGAAATAGATAATTTAAACACTCAATATTTTCTCAAATATAAGTGTTAATCTATTACTATCTCCATGTTGTAACACATACTCTTTTGAATCAATATGATAAAAGTTTTTTTATGATTCTCACTCCATATTTGGTGTTGTGAATATTTAAATTATTAGCATTTATTCAAGGAATGGGCTAATTTTTCTTTCATTTTATTCATTACAGATTATGTTGTTGTAGTAAGGATTTGTAAGAAGAGTAACAATATTATATTTTTTTGGTTTCTCATTGTAATGCAGTGAGGGTTTAAGAAGCCAAAGAATTAGTTTGTTGTAGGAGAGTTTTATCTCATTTCTCAACTTTGTAATGGATAAGGCACTAGCTAAAATTATTCACAAAGATCAAAACTAGGTATAATCATACTTAAACACAAACAAATTAAAATTTACTTTTATTGCACTTTACTATTTTATGCTCAAATCCAAACTCGCAAGAAATATAGAGAAGATAGAGGGTTTTGAAGATGATTTAACTAGTTAGGTTCACCTTCTCTAAAATTAGTGTGAAGAATCTAATTCAAAGGCATCATTGTAAGAAATTATACATATTAGATGATGTTATAGAGGAATCCACCTTTTTTTTGTTGAGCCTAAAGTGCAGAGGAGAAAAGTATAAAATATCTCCTATTTGTTGGCCACTAACCTAGGGTTTTTGATCATAAGAGCTAGCTAATCTTTAGAAAAATATAGAAAATCAGTTGGAAACACAAACATGTCTATATGAGATTATTCAAGGATAGTCATGTGGAGCTAGGGAAAAGTATATTGGAGTAGGTTGTGCAAGTAGAAAATATTAGATACACCCTATTTTGATTGAGCTTAACATTAACTAGTTTTTGAACTAAGCTTTTTGACTTATTCTCTACAAGGTAGATGTATATATGAAAAGAAGAATAAATAATGACATGCAATAGCGTTTCAAAAATTTTAGAGCATACATATCATGATAAGCTTTCTTTGACAATGGTGATCTCTTTAAAACCTTACTTTAAACCCTAATTAAATTTGAATAAAAATAACATAGGGAATATATGAATGTCATTATATATTTAGGAGATTTTTAAAGGATAGTTTGCTTAATTCAAGCAATTGAGAACATGGTGTTCAAGTATGCATAAGAGTATTCAAGGACAGACATGAGGAAACAATCCAAAATGTTTAAAAGAGTCATCAAAGGATAGTGTCCCAAGAATGGTCACATATTATTAAGAGAAAATACTCTTCTATCTATGAAGCTTGAAGAGACCTAAAGAAACAATTATAGGTTTTCATTATCATCAAAGGGATCATGCATAATAAACACTTCAAAAAGGGTAATCATCATTCATAAATAGGTCAAAACTAGTCTACTATGCATGAAGACAGCCCTAGGATAGTCTAAGATTCAGTGATTATGACAATCAAAGGAATAATTCTTGTGAAATATATGACAAACAAACCACATAGGTGATAGGAAAGACTAATGAAAAATCTGTGCATGATATTGATGAGATCTCAATCAAGCCAAAGTTAATGATAGATAGAGTATTGTCAAAGGATTTTAAGTATGTTAGTTTCAACATGAAAAATATTTTAAGTATGTTGGTAGATAGAGTATTTCCAAAGGTCTCTAAGAATTTCAAACAAGAAAAGAGAGACCTTGCCAACATGATAGTGTACTAGTTTCAATAGACCTAAAGCACATGCCAATCTTGTAGATAAACATATAGTGAAAGGATGCAGATAAGAAGCTCCTAAAGGTGATGAAAATTGTCATTATCCTATCCTAGAAACTCTCTCACACCCTCAAAGGTTCCAACTTCAATGTAATTCTCACATACCTTATAAAAATGTTTGAGGAAGTTGTAGCAACTTGAGCATATTAGGAGATAATCATAATGAAGTTATGACTATCCTAATGAATTCATGATATTTCTAATGATGTTATGATAGTCCTAATGAATTTATGATAGTCCTAATGTAGTCATGATAGTCCTAATAAAGTTATGAAAGTCCTAATGAACCTTAGACTACTCTAATGAAGTTATGGTAGTCATAATGAACCTATAACCATCACATCTAATGTTATGAATGCCCTAATGAATTTATGATTGTATTACTGAACTTATGACTGACCTAATGAACTTATGACCAACCTAATGAACCTATGAATACATTCTAGATTTTTTTTGCATTCCTTTGAAAAATTAACCCTACAAACATGAAAATATTAGTATTTCCTAATGTATTATTTTAAATTTCATCATAGAAAACTCAAAAAAAATAAATATCAAGCATATTATCCTTGGGGATGCTAGAAATAATTATTTTAAATTTAAATGATTAAAATTATAAATTTATTGACCTTATTTTCTTATGTACTGTCCCATTGTTTTCCATAATATTATCACAAGATTCTTTCTAATGTCCCAAGTTGACCTTCCTTAGGCTTAGATATTGGATTATTGTCTAGGATTCATAGAGATACATTTTATGTGCCAAGAACTTAACACCATTTAAAGGGATATCATTTTCATTAGTTGAATATTTGTTATAATATATCAAGGACCTAATTAGTTATTTTATGGTTTTTTCATCTTTCCATGTGTAGTTGTTAGCCTACCAAACTACACATATAAATGGTGTCAATGATAGGGATGCCATCGTGAATATATTAATATAGAAAGTATATGATAATTTACTCTATAGCTATATTATTTTTCTTGTATGTAGGTTGTATCTTGTCAACTTGTGCCAACAATTGGTACCATTGTGGATGATGCAAGCTTTTGTTTTGTTCTTTATTGTGCCATATATGTGAGGGTCCTACTAGTGGAGAGAACCTATACACAATTCAACCCTTGAATATCATTATTGTGTTAAGTTTCTTTCCTTTAAAGAGGTGGTAACTTTGTTGTTATGATTTTAGGTGTTTACATTATTGAAATCAAGTGACTATTGTGACAATGTAACACACATTTCATAAGAGTAGCATATGGTATTAAAGTATAGTTAATTTTATACTTTCTCATTATAGAATTTGATCCCTTCTTACAAAAATCTTACAATATTATAAACAAGTGTTTAGTGTATGAATATTTTCCTAGACTATTACTTCTTGAGTGTTTCATAATATGCTCCCAACCCTAGTTAATATGATGATTATAATGCTAAAGTATTCTATAATGAGGCATCATCTACTTAGCTAAGTATTTTCATGTCCTCCCCAAATCCATATCAAAATCTAGAAGTTTCTAGACAAGAAGACGATCTTATGAGCCATTTGGAGATGCTTGAGCTTGATATCTTGCAATCTAAGACCCAACTTGTTACCCCAGAGTCCCAAAATTTAAAACCTTCCAAAGTGGCTCTTGTTGCTTATTAGCCTAACCAATTAGAGCTTTCTCAGATTCTAATTATTCTAACCAATTGAAGGAACCGCATCATTCCCTTCCATCAATTTGA
Organism: Sequoia sempervirens; assembly: GCA_007258455.2. Taxonomy (NCBI): domain Eukaryota; kingdom Viridiplantae; phylum Streptophyta; class Pinopsida; order Cupressales; family Cupressaceae; genus Sequoia; species Sequoia sempervirens. The sequence goes on along the minus strand of VDFB02281492.1, from coordinate 957,759,815 downwards.
ATCAAAGTAGACAAAAAAATAATCAAACGATCATGAATTGATTGAATATAATATCTCATTATTATATTATTTATTTATAATTAATTACATATACACATGCCTTACACATCAACCAACAACAATATACATGTCACATTGTTAGCCTATTTTTTCCTAGTGGCTTAAATAGCCTTTAATAGCATGTTATTTAAATTCAGTAGGTTTGGAGTCTAAGGTTTTGCACTCACAAAAGGTTCAATATTCTTGGAGGTAAAATTTAATAAGATATTTTATCCATGTTCAAAATTATAAGTCATGCCTTCAATCTTGAAAAGGAGTCTTAGAATTGGTAAAAAATGTTTTTACTTGCTTAAAACCCACATTCATCAAATTTTGGAGGGAATTCCTTAATGAAGGTTTGAGTTTAATAAAGACCAGGTAGAGAAGTTATGCTTTTATTACATTTTAAGGTTTCTTTTACTAGTTTACAAGCTTTTGTGGTAGCTAAGTCTATGACAAGTTTTGAAGAGGAGAAAGCCTCAAATACTAAGGCATCGTCTTGAAGGATAAATATGACATGTTCTCTTTGAAAGGATGATAGTGAATGATGGAGATTATTCAAATAAGGTATGGAAGGGAATAAAAGATAGTCCATAGGGATGGAAGATCAATAGTCATGAAATTAATAAAGGGACAACCATAACTCTATGATTATGTTATCCCCTAATTTTTTACTAGCTCATTTTCAAAATTTTCACATCAAATCTATCATTTGATTGATTGACAATCTGTGTCTTTATAGTGTCCTTGGGATTAGTTACCATTTGAACATGTTTAAAGGTTATTAGTTTCAAACCTTACTATCAATTGATTAAATCATGTCCCATCTTCATAATCTTTCAAACTTAATTTATAATTCCCGAGTCCAATTGGTTGGTATAGGTTGATGATGTCAGTTCAAATATCAAATATCAAATTGTTAAAGTTTGAAAACTATGAAATTTTGGAAAAGTATAATTTAAGGGGGTGTTCTTGATGGTACTTTGAGAAATGTGGCTAGTTTTCACAGTGACCCACTTCCTGGTTTAGGAGAATTTAAAGTTTTGATTTTACCAACCAAATTTTAGAAAATATTAAAATAAAAACCCTATTTGCTCGAAAAGAAATTATTTTTATGGTTTTGGTCATATAAGTGTTTTTGTGATTTTGGAAAAAATTCAAGAAAAAATGTTTTCTTAGTCAAAATTTATGCATGTTTTGATTTTGTAGTGTTAAGGGTGATCAAGGAGTTTGTCAAAAAAGAAGGAGAAATTATTTTAGAACTTTTCTTAAACATTGAGTTTTCTATAAAAGGAGATTTTCCTCCATTTAAAAGGTTTTAACAGTTGACAAAAAGAATTGAACGAAGTTTTTGTATGCATTGTAACCTTAACTAATGCTACTATGCTCACTTATTTGAAAATCATAACCTCTCTAATGCTACTATGCTCACTTATTTGAAAATCCTAATCTCTTTATTACTACCTTACTTGAAAATACTAACCTCTCTATTTCTACTTTGCTCATTTATTTGAAAATCCAAACCAATCTATTACTACCTTGCTCATAAAATAAAAAATTTGAAAAGGTAATAATTTAAAATAAGGAAAGGAAGAAGTTAACCACCATAACTGCCTTGAAGCATAGGGAAAGCAAAAAAGTTTCAAAGATATGTCATGGAATGCTAGGTCCAGTGAATAAAGATAAATTGACTTGAAAGAATCAACTCTTCAATGTCTATGCCGGCTGAAGACAAGACATGTAAATTATTTAAAAGATTCTCAAAGAAAATGTGGAATGTCATGATTACATGGTATGCATGAAATTGATAAGTTTAAAGAATTTTAGAAACTTTCATACATCCATATAGGAAAATTTTGAGTAGACCTAAGTGGTAGGTGTGAAGCCAAATCCCACAACTATTACCAGTATTCTCAAAATAGAGGCTTAAGAATATAGGGTATTGACATCTATCGATGCATTAAGAATATAGAAATTTTTTCAACTATTGTAGTTGTAACTACATTGGTTGGCATGTATGGAAAAAGGAATTTTGTCAAATGTTGTAGTTGCAACTTTTTTTCTTTAAAATAGATGCAAAATGTGGAGGCATAGACAACATGTAAACTGTTTGATAGAATCCTAGCTCAATTGAGATGTCATCTCATAAAATGAAATGATTGCAGGCTGCCTACAAAATGGATCTATTGAAAAAGCTTTTGAAACTTACAAGAAAATGCAATTGGAAATTGTAATGCGATACACCACTACGTCCTCCAACTTGCATTAACATCCTTTATGCCTCATTCAAAATAGGAACTTTGACAACAATATATGCACTTTCATCGAGGAATAATAGATAAAAAATTAGATGTTTTAGTCACAAGTCTTTTGGTTGATATGTATGCAAAATATGGAAACATAGATAAAGTACGTCAATTGCTTAATAGATTTCTTTAGAGATATAGGTTATCTCATGGAATGCACATAAATCAAATTTAATGAAAAGCCTTTAGAAACTTTTGAGAAAATGTAAATGGTGGATGTAAAGCTAGATTCAACTATGTTTTCAGCCACTTTTGATAGAAATAATTAGATGTTATAGTTACAACTCTTTTGGTTGACATGTATGCAAAGCATGGAAACAAAGACAAAGTATGGCAATTGCTTAATAGAGTTCCTCAGAGATATGTTATCTAATCAAATGTGCACAAATTAAATTTAATGAAAAGTCTTGAGAAACTTTTGAGAAAATGTAAATGGTGGGGCTCTAGGAAAATTCACTGCCAACAATTCATGGTAGGAAAATTCATTGACAGAAAATTTTCCATCAGTGAATTGCTAGCGGTGAATTTTCCATATGCCAAATGGTGGATGTAAAGCTAGCTTCAACTATGTTTGCTGTAACGCCCCGCCACACAACCCTAGGGAAAGTTGCAATTTACTAAACAAATGAACTATTTTTTTTTGTAAATAAGAACAATTAACATACAAGTTCACTAACCATTGCCAACCAATCCCCTAGGGTTACGAGATTGTGTTACTTAAACCAAACAAGAAACATGAATTAAATCCATACCATTTAATTACTTAACAAATAAAAGTTCACATACATTCCATACATAATAATTTACATCCAAGAATATGAGATACCACTTATTTCCAATAAAATAATTTACAACATGATTACAACACTCATTCCCCGAATGAGATAAATCCAATAAGCATGATTACATATTACAAATTCCACCTCGATAACAGATGAGGGGTAATAAAATTACAATATTAACTGAAATGACTAAAGCATGATATGAAACTAGATCCCACAAGCTCTCCAACTGGAAATCTCGTCCACACGAACAAGAAGACAACCCAACGGATTAAGGTGCACGTGCCACCTGACCGCGTGGAACCCCGAAAGGTCCACTCCCTCCGTGCTAGGAGATAGTAACAAGGAATTCCTACACAAGACCATCTACCACTAGAAATAGGCTAAACATAACTGAAACGAAACAACTACAACCACAATATCACTTAACACAAAGTTACAATGCTTCTAGAGAACAATGATCATGTATACCACACAATAACTGACCAACTGTTGACATAGGAAGAGTGTCATGCATAAATTGTCATGAGTTACCCTGGCTCTACCTTCCTAGGCTACCAGACCCCCATCTTGGGTTACCCTGGCTTGCGGCCGCCGGACCCTCACGCAAAACTATGCGTCCCATCTCATCTCGAGCCTTATCATTCACTTGCTTCATGAGAGAGAGGCATCCATTATCTTTATTAGTTGAAAGATCCCCATTAATTCTTTTAGATTATCACTTGGTTAAACCCTAGGTGAGTTACCCTAGCGCCCCTTTGTGTGTCGGACCCCCACAAAAGCCACTCTCCTATCGACAACACACACGGTGAAAACCACAATAGGTAACTATATAATACGACCTCTCCAATCCAAGGAGGTAACAAATCAAGGAAATTCACTCCAAACACTAGAGGAAACCAAAGTACAAAAACCCATTCCTTCCAAAGGAGGTACAAATCACATTACCCTCTCCTATTCCCAAGGAGGCACAAATCCCCGTACGTAAAAACTGGGTACAACAACATAATACAACTCTACACAATTCCCAAGGTGATTCACAAATTGAACCACCACAAGAAACATCCCATCCTAGAGACCTCCTCTAGAAGACTTACTTAGACAGTTAACCCCATTTGCCCAACATTGAGAATGAAATAAACATGATATAAAAAGAATTCCAGGAAATTCAATATCTAATGTTAGGGTTTCCTAAACCCAATCAATCACAGTTTTCATTACTTGCATTTATTCAATCAATATACCAAATTCATTTCCCAACATTGAAGTATTTACAACCCAATCATTTACTCTAAATTTCACAATTAACTTCCCTAATCAAAGCGTTCTAATGAATAAGGTCATTTGATTAAAGTAATCAATCATTAACTCTACATTTAACAGTGATATTCATAATCGATATATTTTAATAAACAGATTCATCCAGTTAAAATAAATCATTCATTTATCTCTAAGTTTCACGATTATATTCATAGTCAAAACACTTTGATAAATAGACTTCTAGATCAAATAAATTAGTCTTTATTTCAAATTCGCATTAATAAATCAACTAAATCTCATATGATTAAAATAAACATTTAATTAAATCACTTAATCTATATTTCAACATGGAATAAATAAATTAATCAAAATCAATGTTCTAAATAAAACGTTTGATCATACGTTAATTACATTTTGACTATAATAATGAAATCCTCATTTTAGCACTCCTATAATAAATATTTAAATTCATCATTTAAATATACGCCACTAAAATGTAAATTTTAAATCCCAAAGTCTTTCGATTATTTATTCCTGTCAAAATCAATTCTTTAAAAGAAATATTTATATTTTTCAACTATGAAAATGAACTACTCCTTTAATACATATTTTCCAACTCCAAATAAACCCTATTATTTAAATTATATATATATATATATATATTTTAAATAATAAACAATGACAAGTCATTTAAATTCATATATTATATAATATTAAATATTATATATGTATATAATATTAAATATCAAATATATTATATTAGATATTATATATATATATATAATATTAATTATTAAATATTTAATATTTAATATTCTATATATTATATTAAATATTATACATATAATATAAAATATAATATAAATTAAATACTAAATAAAATAAATAAAAGCCAAAAAAATGATTTTTTTAAAAAAAGAACAAAGGGCTGAAGCCCTAAGCAGGGCACACAGGCCCTGCCTCCCCATGGCGGCGGTGCCTGTGTGCAAAGCACATAGCGCCTGCCTCCCACGGGCGGCGGTGGCTGTGTGCTTGCACACAACTCCCACCTCCCTGCGGGCGATGGTGCTTGTGTGCAAAGCACACAGCGCTTGCCTCTCGTCGAGCGGCGAACACGACAGTGGTGGTGGTGGGGGTTGGCTTCCCCACCCCACAAAAATGAATTAAATTTTATTTATTTTTGTCTTTATTTAATCAATTTCGTTTAAAAACGAAAAACGAAAAACCAAACCCTGTTCTGGTAAAAATCAGAACAAATTTCACACAGAAATTTTTGAAAAGAAAACTTCCAGCTTGCATAGATTTTATATGCAAAATATAAATGGTTATTTATAAGAATATATTATTTCACAGCCCAAATTGGGCAAATTTTCTTGAGGAGAAGATTGAGAAGAAAGATTTAAAGCACAATATGATATGATGAATTTTTCTGGGTTTTCCCTAAATTGACAAAGAAGTTAAATCTTTTCATTTGAATCCTTCCAAGTTTTCTATTGCTAGTTTTAAAACAAATTTTCATATGTTTTAATTGAATTCAAACAACATTTCAAAGATTTTCACACAGCCAAACAAAGATTTCCAAACAATCATCACAAGGGTTTAAACCACTTTCAAAATGAAACAAAGCAAGAATAAGAGGAACCTGATTTTTCTCCAAATCTTGAAGATTCCAATGGAGCTTTCAAATCCTCTTCCAATTCCAGCTCAAGCTAACCTTCAATCTCCTTCACCAATCCAAATCAAGCCACCACCAAGAAATTTTTTCTCCAAATTGAAAAAATTGAAACTTAGATGAGATTTGCATTTTTTCTAAAAAAAATAGGGTTTTTTTCTCCCAAACTGAAAGATTTATCATTAGATGAGATTCCATTTTCTAAAATAGGGTTTTTCCCCAAATTTGGCCAAACCCTAAAAATCTCACTTACTAGGTTTATTTTAAAACCATTTGGAGGATATTTCCAATATTTAATTTTAAATCAATTTCTAATTTCTAATTCAAACTTCATGCCTTTTTTCAATATTCATTAAAACAAAAGAATACAACTTTGCAAAGAATTTACTTTATCAACCATTTTCAAAAGTGAAATTAAAACACATTATCATTTATTTATTTTAATTTAACTCTAACTATTCAAACAAGGTTTTTACTTTTATTTTAATTAAATCTTAATATCTAATATTATTTCCATTTTCAATTTAAATTTGAAACTAATAAATAATAATGCCAAGACAACTATTTTAATTAATATTTCACCATTAATCTAATTAACCATTAAACTCAATTAAATTTCATTAATTAATCAAATCAATTAATAACCCAATAATTATTTTATTAATTAAATCAAATAAATCAATAAAATAAATTGTATTTCAACATTGCAACTAAATATATTTAATCATCAATTAAACTACACCTAGCATTTAATAAACCTTAAAATTTGAAATTAAATAAATACTCAAGGTGAAACTGACCAAATTAAAACAACTAACCCCGACGACAACCCGACAACACGTTATGACTAGGGTGATGACTTGGCACGAAAAACCTAGCTACTATCTCCCAATCGATTACCATTGGTAAATGGACATGCTCAGACTTGTGAAACCAGGTGGAGTCGATGTCATGTACCTGTCAACCTGCAACAAAGAGCATGTCGAACGTGCAATATATATATAATATGATCAAATACACTGTGAAGAGGAAATCTCATAATTGTAGGGCGCTCACGAGCGAGTGATACAATCCTGTCCCTTTCACCAATACAGTGTCACTAACTGATGCATCTAACATCAATGATATGATCAATAACATAAAACATCATTAAATCAAATATCTTCTAAGTTACTCCAAAACATGTCATAAAGATAACATCGGAATAAAATAACATCACATCCAAAATATAACTTTCACATTATAATATAACATACACATCACTAATCAGTTCACTATCAAATGATCACCAAGTTCCACAGTCACATCATAAGCATAATCCGACATACAAAGAAGAACACTGTCAATCCAAACATCCAAAACGGGGGGTGTTACATTTGCAATCACTTTTGATAGAAATAATTAGATGTTATAGTCGCAACTCTTTTGGTAGACATGTATGTAAAGCATGGAAACATAGACAAAGTATGACAATGGTTTAATGGAGTTCCTCGTAGATATGTTATCTCATGGAATGTGCACAAATTAAATTTAATGAAAAGTCTTTAGAAAATTTTGAGAAAATGTTAATGGTGGGTGTAAAGATAGATTCAACTATGTTTGCAACCACTTTTGATAGAAATACATGAAAGACATAAGTGAAGTTAAACTAGTTCTTTAAGAAAATTTAAAAATATACTCTAATAAAATATTTGACAATAACATAACTCTCTAGTCATTTTTATACATTATCAAAATCATAGCTTGACAAAAAAAATTAATAATAGAAGAGTTATCTAATAAGTCACTATTATTGATGGCTATTTAAATTAAGTTCCCAAGGACAAAGATAAACTTAAAAGAGCCCATATTAAATATAGAAAAGTTCCTACACAAAAATGATGTAAAACATAAATATGTTAAAAACAAAAGAATTAAAAAAAATAGAATGAAAACTCTATTCCTAAGTATAGATTTTGAACATTAAATAGATCATGCAAAATGATCTAAAAAAATATAAGTATTCTTTGAAACCAAGGATTTCCCATACAATACATTAACTCTTATAATATTTTTACTAGATTGTATTTTAAGTTCTATTTTCAATTAGGAAAATAAAATTAATATTGTAAGAGACAATTTATATTTTATAAGAAGTTACTTTTAAGCTAAACAAAGTTAAACATATTATTACAATTAAGAATTTAGAAATTTGATTATTACATATTTAATTATTTTTTGAATTATTTGTTAACTTTTGTTTTAAATTATAAATACAATATTATAATTAAAGATTCAATAAGATAAAATTTTAATGAGAAATATAATTAAATACAAAAAATATTTATTGTATTAATAAATAAATCATTAAGATAAAAAATAATTATACATAATTTAAGTTATTTTATTTTTCTATTTTATGAATTTATTCACTTTAAAATTATCAAGGATAATTAAAAGAATATGTAAAGGTTATTAAAGGAATTGTTGTAGATTATTTATAAAATCATCATAGAATTATTATTGAGGTATTACATTTACATACACCATGCTAAGTATATTGTATGACTCTTTCTATTTTTACTTTTTGTTTTAAAGTTATAGAATTAGTCCAATTAAGGATTTGATCAAGGAGAGCATGACCTTTCCAATTCAATATATTTTCTAAAGGTGTTTGTAAATAATGCTTATTTCATATTATATTTTCTATTTTTAGTTCCATAGGTGCAAATTCCAATTAGAGTGAAATATAATCAATTTATAGATTTTTGGAATTCTCATTTTAATGAACCTTAAAAATAGAAAATTATAAAATTGGTTCCTATCATCAACAACAACATTTTCTTGTCTTTAAAATGTTACTAAGTATTGTATTTAAGTTTAATATCTAATAATTCCAATCCTAGCTCATATATCTACATTAATTGTTATGGTATTGCTTTCATAGTCATTCAATTACCCTAGATTTATTTATGAGGCATGATTTTTATCTTACATTGTTTTTCAACCTACATTCTTACATGAACAAAAACTTCCCCCCTAGGGTTTATCCTTCCCTTTTTTGATGTTTATATATTTAATTTTATGATTATATTTATTTTATATTAGATATAATTAAGGTTTATAATCAACCTTCTTGGACCTTTATTGTTGGTATATATATTCTTTGGTGAACTTCTTGGATTTGACATTTCCTTATGGATTATATCCTGAGAGCCTTTTTTCTTTTTCTTTTTTCTTGATGTTACAAATTTGAGACATTTATATTTTATCCTTTTATACGTATTTTTTTATATTTCCTTAGAAATTATTTTTTCCATAATCTAGACTAAAAAGCTAACGTTCGTTTAATAAATAGATCAAATATAAACCCTAATCTAGTTCTAATGAGATATTTTTAATATGATGACTAATAATATTCATATATTGAGAAATATTTTAAGGAACTTAAAGAAAACCAAAACTTTAATCACGATGCATCTATTACTAAGAAATATATTCCCTTTGAGACAATTAATTATTGATGCATTTATTTATAATGAATATCCTTAGAAATTAACTAATGTATGTTGGTGTAGGTTTTTATTTTTCTAATGGGTTAATTTATTTTCCCTTAGTTATAGATTTTTTCTACACTTATATTAAACTTTTTTATGATAATAAAGCAAGTTTCTCATTTAATAACTAGGAGATAAAGTAATGAGTTTTCTTCATCATTTAAGGGTGGAGTATTTAATTTTTCATCAATTTATTTAGTATTGGTTATTATTGGTGATCAATTCTAATTGTTTAATTTTCCACCTCCATCCTCTCCTCAATTTTATATAAACTCACTACCAAGCTTGCATTTTTCATATCTTGGAAGCTCTTAATGCAATTCTATCACTTCAACATTGCATAATCTCTCAGAGTTCTAGTTTGCATCATTTATATTTTTCCAGTTTATGTAACTTTGATTTTCTTTTAAAAATTTCCTTGGGTTGTTCAATCTATTTCAAATTTTTAACATGGTATCATAACTTTTAGTTTGAGAATTCTAAATTATTTTCCTAATTGAGAGTTTTAGTTTTCTTATGTGTGTTGCAAGTATGAAGGTGTTGTCATTGATTTCAACTATGTGATGATGAATATTGGTGCATGATGAAGATGTCAAGGATATTGAGAAAATTGTAAATAAAAGGGAAACATGTTGTTGTAGTTTGTGTACATGTAAAGTTGAGATATCGAGGAAGTGTTGTGAGTACATGGAGCTATCTTTGTGTTGCAATATCTAGAGATATGTTGGAATGAAGCAACATGTTGAGATGGTGTCTCTGGTACTTGAATTTCATGTGCTTTTGAGAAAATTTAATAAAAAGAGAAAACAATGTTGTGCAAATGTTCAGAACATGCTCTAGGATGTGCTCAATGTTTCTTCTATGTTGAGGCCATGCCTGTGCATATTTGATATGTTGTTCAAGGTTGTCACTAGTTTCTATATTCATAGTTTGGGTTTTTGGATCATTGTGCAGAGTGATATGTGTTCACTAGGTTTTTAGTGGTGTTTATTTTGGTCTAGGAAAAATGTATTTGCTCCACATTTCTCCGCAATTTGGTTTCAGGTTGTGCGTATCTAGGAAGTCACTTGTAATGTTTGTATCTTTTAGAATTCAAGGTTTCACTTGATTTAGTGTAGTACAATGTGTGTTTCTTATGCCAATGTGCGTATGAGGTTAACTAGATGTTCTAAGTTGAAGTATTTCTATGATGCAAGTTTGGATAAAGTCTTTGTTGGATCTTAGGTTGTTTGTAGATTGTTCCAAATCATATTCAAGTGATTTTTTTTTGTCTAGAAGTTTTAGATTGATTTAAGGAAGCGTGTACTTAATAGTTTTATAGTGTTTAGCATGGGTATTGGCTGACTTGGTGTTAACACTTCATGTAAAGTTTGTGAAAGTATATTGGGGTATGTTAGGATTAATTTGGGTCCTAACTAAGGATTTATATAGGTCACATTCATTCCTATCCACCATGGGAATGTTTGGGTGCCAAGCTAATTTGAAATTTTAAATGTAACAGATAGTTGCTGACCTTGGAGAAGGTTTTCAAGGTTGAGGATAATATAAATAAGAGTAATGTTTTTGTAAGATGTAAGAAAGAGGAAATATATATGCGAGATAGATGCAAGTGATGTGAATTGCAGAAGTTTAGATGTGGATTTGAGCAGAGCAATGCAAACTTCAAAGTGTTATATTCCTGAATGTAGTGAGTTGAAGGCGTCCATAATCTTTCATACAAGGCTGCGAAAGTGTTGGAGAAATTTTGGTGGATTCTTTTTTGCATTGAGAAGTTGTTCTCTATTTAATATTTCTTTTCTATATTTTTTTTCTTTTTGTGGTAGTGAGCTCTGGCTATTAGCCTTTTTGGATAGTGTGTCCTATTCTGGCAGTGAGCCCTTGTACCAATTTTGTAATTACTTATATTGTGAGGTAATCCTCACCATGGGTTTTCCCTCATTGGGTTTTCCATGTAAATCTGGTCTTCTCTTGTGTATGATGTTGTTATTTCAATTTTTCTTATCTAAATTTCTTGATTAATCACTTTAACAGAATAAGGGTTTAATGAATGCCTGTGGATCTAATTACTGTTGAGGTTTTTGATGTTTTAATTTGCTACAACTGATACATCCCCCCTCTCAGTTGTCTTGTTCATTCAACAATGTGAGATATTGAAAAGTTGAGTATACTCTTCTCTTGCATCATATGATGACCCAAAAAATAAAAAACTTGATAGGAATACCAGATTTGGGGTTTTCTTTTTGTGGCTAGTGATCCCACAATAATGGGTTACACTTTTTGGCCAAACTTGACATTGAAATCAATATTTTTCACCATATCTTCACTTTTTTACACCTATAGTAGCTAAACCATTAAGAATTTGAAGATGAATCAAACTAGTGATTTGTGAGATTTTCTATGTAGATTCTAATTATATTTAAAAATAAAAATAAAAATAAATTGTGAATCCTTTTATATAATTTTTAATAACTTATTTTTCTACTAAACAACATTTTTAAAAAGTGATGTTTACTTCAGACCTCATAACTTTTGTTATAGAAATGATACAATTCTAATTTTTAAAATACATATTTGTCACACCAATATCTAGTGCATGGATATTTTTCATAGTATTTTGTTACATATATTTTTTAATTAATTTTCCAAGTCAGAGTAATTATAATTTGGACAGAGGTGTATTTCGGACTGCATAACTTTTTTTGTATGGATATGAATTAACTTATTCTCTTTTTGTTGGAATAAGGACATCAATACCTAGTGCACATGTATTTTTTAGATTTTTTTTCTATTTTTTTTTTTTCATGTGTGAAACAAAGAACTTGATGTTCATTGAAAAATCTACATTTAGAAGAAATAAAAAATAAATATAATAAGAAAATTAAATATATTTAAAATTATACTTTTTAGGAAGCTTATAATAAGGGCTACATACTTACAAAACCTAAATTTTAAATGAATTCATTTGATCGCCCGAAAGGTAAATCAAAAGTGGTTTTTATCAATATTTTGATAGGTGTAGAGGAGACTCCATTATAAGTATGATTTAAAACTAACGGGGTTCTATCCAGGGGGGCTTTATCTAAGGGGGTTTGATTGAACCCTTTTTAATTAAAATCATTTAAATGGAACCATTAAAGGCTTAAATAATTATATTTTTCAAAAATATGTGATTTCAGGAAAATATAAGATGTCCCAGAAAGTGTAACCCATTATTGTGGCCACACCTTTGAACATTTTGGAGCATGTTGGTACAAATATAAGATCAATATTGAGTTTAGAATGTCCAAGAATTTTATCAGTTTCATGTTGCTAATTTATCTATGGCTGATTCACGCTATTGCTCATTCTGATTGGAGATGAGATATTTTTGTGGGTATTAGATTAATAGTTTTCTCATGCTAGGGCACTCATTCTTACCAAGTTTGGTGATTTTATATAGAGAACTTGAGTTTTAACTGTAGACACTTAAAAATGACCTAGGCCTGCAAGCTCTATTTTTACCACTTTCGTCCTAGCATAATTATGACATTTGATTATGTCCTTGGTCCACATTCGACTATTAATTTAATAATTCATAATTTATTTAATTAATTCATGTCCTTTTATTCTTCATGATTATTAAATAAATAAATTTTATTTATTTATTCAATATGCCTTTAATTGTTTAAAGTCTTCCTTTAATTAAATAAATTTGTTAATTTGTTTAATTACCTTTACCCATTTATTCTTTCTGATTATTAAATAAATAAATTTTATTTATTTATTTAATATGTCACTAATTGTCATAATTAAATGAATGAATCAATTTATTTAATTATTGATCATATCTGCTAAATTAAATAATTATTTTTAATTATTTAATTGTCAAAATTAATATTCCTCTCATTTTAAATAAATGAAATTATTTAAAATGTCATCACAATCTTAACTGACAGTCCATTTTGGTAAATAATCTGAGAAAGATTATTTATTTGTCTCACAAAATCCATATTTTGAGTTGATTTAATTCAAAGTGGTAGCTTTCTTCCAAAAATCAAATAAAGCAAGCAGGTTCTTGATTTTATCAAATTTGCTTTTCAGTCCATCTTTTATCTGATTTTTCAAGTCTCACAAAGTAGGCTATCTTTATCTTCTTAATTTTGAAAATCTTTATTTTTGAAATTAATTATCTCATCTTTTCTCCACCGCCAATCTAATTTTCTCAGATGACATCTTGACCACTCACTTAAGGATTTTACCCTAACCCTGATTAGGGATTATCAGGTTAAATCTTGTCCTCTGATTTTAGGTTTTTGTCAAAAGTTGATCTCATCCGTCCATTCAAAATTGTGTTTTCTATAAAATGACAATTTTGTTCATAATTTTGACCACTTCATGAATATAGGCATTATAGTCATTTATCATCATAATCATTTATCTTTGGCATAGGCATAGGCATAATTTTATTCAAATTCTTCAAAACTTGCATAGGACAATGTCATAGTCATAATGCTCACACACTCGATCTGAGGGCATCAATCATACGCTGCAAATTAGAAGGTGCTATGGAGGTGATTCATGAAAGCTTTGCGAATATTTGGTATAATCGTTTCGTTATTATTTTCTTTCTTTGTGCTTCATAACTTCTTTGGGTTTTATATTGATCTAATCATTTGCTAACCTTAGAAATTTACCCATTGATACATTAACAATAGGTCGCCCTCCTTGGGGGTTGTACACCTTGGTTGGGAGTGCATTGGGATGCATGATTGAGTTTTTGAGCTAGTTTTGTGGTGTATGGTTGTTAGGACTTGGATTCCTAGCTCTTTGACATCATTTACAATAATTTTGAGGTGATTCAGAAGTGTGGTTGGAGAGATATGGGAATTTGAAGGGGTGTTGGTTGGAGTTTGTGCATTGTTGTTTTTCATATTAGTTTGCTACTACAAGAAAATCATACTTGACATATTCTTATTACTTGCTTATTTCATGATGACTATTTATTTTTATGGTGTAGGGATTGATTCTTGACCATTTGGGATCTCACATTGTCTTGTATATCTCATGTTATATTGCTTCAAACAATCATTGTAACACCGATTTGGTAGTACCAAACAAATTTCTTCTTTCATGTTATTTGGCATACTTACCCCATTGCTCAAGTGATTGCTCCCATTGAAAAGTGGTTGAGCCTTTTCTGCTATATACTTCACTCCCACTAAATAAGTGGTTAAGTTTGATATTTTCCTTTCTTGATACCCACTGAAAAAGTGGAAGTGGCTGGCCTCACTGCTAAGTTCTTTACTTTCTTGTTACCCACTAAAAAGTGGAAGTGGATGGTTGTGCCACCAAGTGTTTTCTTTCTCTATTGGATGGCTTTTCGCCAATAACTTACTTTTTACTTCAAGCATTGATTTTACATTAAGATCCCCTTACACCATATGCTCTCACCTTGCTCTCTCCAAGATCTGGGTGATCAAAAAGTGAAGGGTTGATTTCTAGTTGAATTTCATTATATTTTGACTAATGCTTACAAGTGCAAGATGTGTGAAGTTTTGGAAAAAATAAGGGTTGGATTTAACATAGTTATCTAGTTGTTAGAATTTTTGGAGCATTAGTTTTAGCAATAGTATTATAAATAGAATATATGTGTTAGTGAACATAGATCTTCAAAAAATTTCCTGTTAGAATTTTTCTAATGATTCAGTGTTAGAATGCAATAAAGAGAATTGATTTATGACCATGATTTGCTGAAGAAAGTGCATTTTTGATAAAGCCTATGGAAGCAACAAATTGAAAGCAAAGATCACTTGAGTTATTACTGAGCCACTTTAGTTTTTTTTTGTTAGATTAGATAATGCATTGTTGAATTTAATTGGTAGTTTTCAGTTATATGTTTATGAACACATGTGTTGTAATTCATTAACTGGATTCTATAACATAATATTTGGTTTCATACTCCATAGGATTAGCTAGATTAGGACACTGCATTTTAATAATTAATAATTCCAGTCTTAAGCAATAGGTATCTATAACATAAGGTAGTTGTTTATAATCTTTTCCCCTATTTTATTAATTAGCTTTTTATTCCAATTTCCAGCTTTTACTATATTTTCATATGTTTATTCACCTTTACTCAATTGATGTAGGATTTCCAAAATCTATGAACACATATATTTTTTGAGCACTATCTAAAGTTTTATGACTCCCTAGTTTATAATTTAAAGCAACCCGCTTGTGAAAGATAAACTGTTTAGTTAGGGATTCTCAAGTCCTCTAAGCTGTGTGTATATGCAGTAACACCAAGTTAATTAGACATTAGAGTGGCTCCATATTTTTGACACCATTTTCGACAATCGTGCTAAGTTCAAGATTCTTTCATGTGTTTATCAATTCCTTTCAAGCTTTTATACTCTAGCAACTTTGTTTCAGCATTAGGGTACATAGGTATTTTAGGCATGAATAGCAACACAAATTACTAACAATATGTAGGAACCACTAGTCTAGAAATCTAGAACCATTGCATGTGGAGGAAGAGAGATGGTTTGGGAAGATTTCTCCCCTCAACATATTAAGAAATTAAAGAAAATAGTGAACAAAGCAAAGAGATTGAGGGAATAAATAAGGAACAATTATCCCTTACACCAATAGCTACACCAAATACAGAGGAGGCTTCCAAAATATAGTTTGATAACATGGCTAAAGAAGATGTGGATAACCCAAGAGAGCATGTAAATTTTGAAATCACTATAAATATACCTCCTTCAACACTACTCGCCTTCTATGAATTGGTTACAAAGGATCCTGGGTGACACATTTCTCTTCAATTTTATTGTACTATGTCAGAGCTATGATTACACTACAGATGCTTATCGACTTAAATTATTCCCAGCCACACTAAAGGATGCTACTTTGATTTGGTTCATGGGGTTGGGAAGGAATATTATTCCCAATTGGGAGAATATGAAGATAAAATTATTAGAAAAATATCAAGGTTATTATAGAGGTACAGATAGAAAGCAGGATGATATCTTCAAGATTTCACAAAGAGAGGATGAGCCATTAGAATATTATGTTGAAATATTTTAGTTCTATCTCAAAAAACCCCATCAAAGTAGACTTTCCCCTGAATCCTTAAAATTGGTGTTTTTAAGGGGAGTCCATGAAGATTGTATGGATGCTCTAAATCTCAAAAAAGAAGGGGACATTTCCTAATTTCATTTTGATGAGATTTATAAGGCATGCAAAAATTACTCTAGGCCATTCATCAAGAAGACCAGGGGTGATAAGACATCTTCTTTCAACAAATCATCCACTAGAGTTTCAAGGGTAGAGCTTAGCAATATTCTATCCAACATGAAGGAGGACATAATTAGCCACTTGGATATAAAAATAGATACCATCCATATTAAGAAAAATCATGAAGCAGAAGGGGTAGCCCTCACATAATTCTATCCACATTGCCACCATAAGAAGATTTATTACAAATGCAAAAAGCTTGTTAGTATCTCTAAAGACTAGCAAGGGAACCTAGAATTTCATGCCACTAGAGGATGAAGAATGTCAAGTGTTTTGCATCACTCAAAAAAAGCCATGGAATCCAAGACAAGGTATACCCAAAGATCTTTTGACCTATAATATGTCATTTTTAGGTACTAATTCACACTTCTCAAATTGGAACTCTCAACCTTGGACCAATATACAAAATACAAAATGGCCAATACTTGATGTAGAGTAGGGAGGAGTTTGTATTAGAATCACAATTCAAAAAAATTCAAATAATCTTTCATTCACAAAAACTCCAACTTAGTATTCAACTCACCAATTCACTCCTATTTCCTTGTAGAATATCAAATAGAGAAATTTGTGCATATCTTTCAAAAGACTCTTCAAACCCACAAAAGGATAAGCTTTTTAGATACCCTTTATGGAATATTTCAACATCTCTAAATTGAATATGGGGTTGCTTTAGATCATACCCTCCTAAAAATTGCTGCTACATTGGACATTGGCTCCATTAGCCCTATTGTACAAAGAAACCAAATGAAAATCTACACCCAAACGACCAAATCTTCTTCCAAGGCTCTTAACAAGTTACAAATGGACCGAATCCACATTTTTTAGCTAATGAAATGACCACAAAGTTATCAAAACACAAAACCCTTGTTTAGGCTATTTTATGCTTGTACAAGGAAGGTTTATTGGATCTATCAACTCCAAGATTTATTTCACCTTACCAATGCCTCAAACACATATTTTAGGGTTTGAACATGCTTCTTAAATCAAATCCCACACCTTATCAATGCTTGTACATCAAACTCCAACTTTTAGTCATCATTCTTGGCTCAAAACATGACTGCAAATCTACTAGGGAATCATCAAAATATTATCAAACCCTACTCCCTGCTCCTTAAACCTACTCTAACATTAAATCCTACCTAAATTCATCCATTCCACCAATTTACAAACTATTCTACTGGTGGAATGAGTCAACAATACATTGTTCTCACCTTCAAACCCTCAAAACAGGGTTTACAGACTATTGACAACAAAATAGAAATAAAAACATTGATTCTTTATGAAAACAACTCAAACCAGATCCAAAATGGATTTAGTTCATGTCTCCACCCATTTCAAAACCCTTTAGATCAAAACCTATCAGTACAGAACCATGTAGAACATTGGAGCAACAAAGAACACATGATTTTTTTAGGAAAACATAGTTTTAATGTTGCTTGATCACCAAAATTACGTCTAGAAGCTTGCCTCAAATGTTCTTAGGACAATTTAAAAATTTCCAACCAAAAATAAACAGTCCATAACTGACTTTTGAACTTGTGACTCTTCAACTTCCAAATGTGACCAAAAAGTGTAATGTTGCAATGTATTTTTTTGACAATATTAGCAAAATATGACATCAACTCAATTGACCCAATATAGACTCGATTCATTGTAAATGGTCTATATTGACCTTATTACATGACAAAAGACTCAAAACACCCTAAAACCAAACACATGACCTTATTTACAAAAATTGATAATATGGTGCTCGTGCACCAATAGCCCAAGCCTCTAATTGGAGTCAAATTAAACAAGGAATATGGCCACCATAAAATTAACATGGACCCAATTATAATTCCTAGTGGCCACCCCAATAAAACCAATGGCTACCACAATGGAAAAGAGGTCAACAGTGGAAAAATTAAAACCTAAATTACCAGTAGCCACAATAGCCACAATAGCTAGCCATAATTCCAAATCCAACCATAGCTACACCAACA
Organism: Sequoia sempervirens; assembly: GCA_007258455.2. Taxonomy (NCBI): domain Eukaryota; kingdom Viridiplantae; phylum Streptophyta; class Pinopsida; order Cupressales; family Cupressaceae; genus Sequoia; species Sequoia sempervirens. The sequence continues at coordinate 957,740,960 of VDFB02281492.1, read as the reverse complement.
CCACCAAGAGCTTCTTAATTTCTAGCACAACCTACAACTAACCCTAATAATAAGCCTTTCCAATAGGCTTATGCTAATGAAATCATCCAATACCCTAGTTATGGGGTTGAGGTAAGTGACACCTTAGATAATGGAAAATGCTAGTTGGATCTTCATCTCCTCACATCATAGAGTTGATTGATGAGGAACTCCCAAAATAAACTAAAGAAAAAAATCCTAGGAAAGTTGAATCAAATCGGGATCAATCAATAGCCATAAGTCCAAAACCTCTATTCCCTAAGAGACTAACAATACAAAAAAGTAATTCAAAACTTGAATTTAATCTATTAGGACAACTCAAAGATGTTTGCATAAAGATACCCCTTATACAAATAATTAAGGAAGTGCCAATTTATAAAAAGATAGTGAAAGAGTTATTCCTCATGAAGCCAAGTAGAAAATGCAAGGATCCTCAGACAGATGTTTTTCAATCAGCCTATCAATCAATACTTTAGTCAAAATACATGTAGAAAATAAATAATAATTATCTACTTAATTCCGAATAAGTCATATCTTATATTGGTAGAAAGCTAACAATTTCTCAATATACCCTTTTTGTTTCATAAAATTTGGATAAAAAAAACTTGTTAGCCACTTTTTTGTCATATTGCCATTTTTGGAACCCCATGATCCTGCACTCACCCATGACCAATATTCATTAAAAAAATTAATGACTATTGAACATAGTCCTATGTTAGAAATCCATGATGAAGATAATCTACTTGCAAACATCATGCAAAAAAATTATGGTAGGGACCCACAACAATATGGTCGTTTAACATGTTTGCAAAACCCTTTGTAGAACATAATCCCTGCTGATACATATGAGTCCATCTCTCAAATTTTCCATACCTTACTACCACGTAATTTTACTCCCAACATAGTAGGCCTTGATATTTCCTTTATTAAAACAGAGGCATTGATAGTTGATCTTACACCAAGTAAGACATTAAATGTTTAAACAATCAATTGACTATTGCACAACATTCTTCACTATTGAATGTGCTTCAAGCACATACAACTGCATTTATATGGGATTACCATGATATGAAAGGAATAGACCCAAACCTATGCATGCATATAATTTACATCAATGATGGCTACAAATTGGTGAGGAAGCCTCAAAGAATAATGAACCTAGTTGTTTGTGACATAGTTAAGGTAGAATTACAAAAGTTACTTGATGGATGGTTCATTTATCCAATCTCTAATAGTCATTGGGTATCTCAAATAGTAATTATACCTAAGAAGGGATGAAAATTGAGAGTGTGTGTTGATTACCACGTGTTAAATGCAACAACCATAAGATACCACTTCCCCCTATCATTCATTGATCAAGTGTTAAATTCATTAGCAAGGAAACAATAGTTTTCCTTCTTATATGGGTTCAATGGATATAACTAGATTAAGAAAGATCCAAATAACCAATAAAAGTCAAAATTTACTTTCCCTTGGGGTACATATGCTTACTCTATCTTTCCATTGGGCTATGCAATCCACCTACCACATTCCAAAGGGTAGTGTTAAGTATATTCTCAAACTTTGCTCATGATTCGATGGAAGTTTACATGGATGAGTTTACAACCTATGGGAATACCTATGAGGAAGCACTTTCTAACTTGGAGAAGGTATCACAAAGATGTCAAGATCACCACCTACCCTTAATTCATGAAAAATGTTTCATGATGATGACTGAAGGGGTAGTATTGAAACACTTTGTGTCCAATAAGGGTATCCAAGTAGACCCAAATAAGATTGAGGTAATATCTACACTTCCTATACCTCAAAAATAAAAGATGTCAGAATCTTTCTTGGTCATGTTGGGTACTACAAGATATTTATACGAGATTTAAATAAAATTGTAGCACCATTGTTTGTCCTATTATTTGAAGATGTGGAGTTTGAATGGACACCTACCTGTCAACATTCCTTTGAGGCCCTTAAGGTAGTGCTTACAAAGACACCAGTGTTGAGAGGAACTAACTAGACATTAAATTTTCATATCCACACAGATGCTTATGATTTTATAATTGGAATTGTGTTAGGATAAAATGAAGAAAATATAGAGTATGCCATCTATTATATTAGCAAGAACCTTTAGGGGACATAGCTCAATTACATAGTAACTAAAAATGAGATGTTAGCAGTGGTCTATGTAATAAAAAAATCTAGGCACTACATCACAGGGTATTCTATATTCATTCACATAGACCATACAACAATCATGTACTTGGTGAATAAACTAGTAGTTGGAGGTAGACTTGTGAGATGGTTATTACTACTTTAGGAGTGTAATATTACCATTGTAGACAAACTAGGGAAGGATAATTTAGTAACATAATTTCTCTCCAAACTGCAAAGAAATTCAAAAGAGGATATTGTGGATGATTCATTTCCAGATGAGTACTTACTTTCCCTTTCTTTGAATACACCTTGTATGCAAACATATCCAATTATCTAGTTGCAGGGAAAACACCACCAGATCTCTCACAAATAGAGAAGAGACATTTAGTTGAGAAAATTTTTCCTTATTCATGGGTAGCTAGATATCTAATTTACATAGGGCCTAATAATATAATGAGGAGGTGCATCAAGGAGGATGAAATCTATAACATTCTCAAAGAATGCCATGATGAAACTTGTGGAGGAAATTTTGCAACAAAGAGGACAACTCTTCAAATCTTGAATACTAGCTATTATTGGCCAAAAATTCATAAGGATGCAATCAAGTACACAAGGAGTTGTGATAGATGTCAGAGAATGGGATGGCCAACTAAAATAGATGAAATTCCACTTCATCCACAACTATCCATAGAATAATTTGACAAATGGGGGCTATATTTTATTGGTCATATATCTCCAACATCTAAGAACAAGGAATATACATTGGTATACATTGATTATCTTACAAAATGGGTGGAGGTCAAAGCCTTGCAATTTGCAAGGGATGGAAATGTTTCTAAGTTTCTCTATGAAGATATATTTATAAGACATGGTGTTCCTAGGGAAGTAGTGATAGACGAAGGGCCAAAATTTACCTCAGATTTGATCACCAAGTTAGTGTAGGAATATGAGATCAAACATAAAAAATCTACACCTAATCACCCTCAAGCTAATGGTCAAGTGGAGGTCACTAATAGAGAAATAAAAAAACATTCTTACAAAAATAGTGCTACTCCACAAGAAGGATTGGGTAGCTAGATTACCTGAAGTAGTTCAGGCTTATAGGACAACCTAGAAAGCAACAAAAAGCTTCAAACCATATGAGTTGGTGTATGGAAAAAAGTTAGTCCTTCCAATAGAATTTGAATACAAAACTCTAAGGAAAACAATACAATTGGGCATGGATTTATCTATAGCACAAAAAGAGAGGTTGCATAACCTTAATGCTTTGGATGAGATATGCATGGAAGCAATAAACCATATGGAGATCATCCAAAAATAGAAGATATGTTGGCATGATTAGTTCATCAAGACCAAGTAGTTTAATGTAGGTGATTGGGCACTACTCTATGATTCCAAGTATAATGATTACAAGGGTAAAATTGTAAACAAGATGGCCAGGATCGTATGAAATTCAAAAAGTTTTTTCCAATGGAGTGTATTTCAACTAAAAAATATTGATGCTGCATTATTTTCATAGTTAGTTAATGGCCATAGGTTGAAGCTATATAAAAGGCCACTATAGAAGGATGAGTTCCTACAAACAGTACAACAATAATTGGAATTAGAGATACATAGTTCATCAACAATTACCAACACTTCACTAGAAGTATCAACAAATGAGCTACCTAGCTCACCTACTACTATTTCACAGGTATAATTATACAAGACTTATCACATTCACACACATGCATAGGTGATAATCAAACATATTCATTTTTTAGAGCTGGAATAGAGCTCATAAGACCTACAACATCATGCCCCAAGGCACATAACTTAGAAGGGACCTATTTATTCACCAGATCGTAGCACTTGCACAACCATCATTTCACCTGTTCCCATAGAAACCATCATTCATTTTCATTTCATGCAAACTTCTTCACACCAAAAAATGTAGCAATCAATATTTACTTTTAACATGGGTATGTGCAGGATCATCATGGAAAAAATAGGCCCTTAAGTGGCAAAAAATTCAAAAAAATTAGAGTTAGGCAACTTGACGTAAAAATTTGAATAAGTTATCTATATAATTTCAAAAATATGTAAGAATAGAATCTATAGAAAATTGAATGTAGTTTATAAACTACTAGGTTTATTTTAAAAAAATTCTATTTGGTAAAAATTTGAAATTTCAATGCAATAGTACTTAAATTTGGAAAAAATAAGAAGTAGGTGTTTGTCGACCACCTAACCATAATAAAATGATAATATTTTTTTATAAGATTTTAGATATAAGTATAGGACTCATGTCTCAATGTGATTTTTGTAATTTTTCCAAGTAAATAATTAATTATGATTTTTTATTACAAATTTTAAAAAATATAAAAACTTGTATGTTTGACCACCTTAACTTGGTCAAAACTTCATGAAATTCAATTTTTTTTAATCCTATAGTATGCAAAGTATATAATGTGACACATGTTTTGGTTTTAAAAAATGTGATATCTTTTGAAAGCTATAGATGTTTTTTAATCAGCCTATCAATCAGGGCTTTAGTCGTAATTCAAATAAAAAATGAATAATAATTATTTATTAAATTCAAAGTAAAGCATAACTTATATTGGTGGAAAGCTGAGAATCTCCTTTAAAAACCCTTTTTGTTTCATCAATTTTGGGTAAAAAAAAGTCTTCAACCACATACCCTACACATACCCATCATATGGCCACTTTTTGGCCCATCATGATCTTGCACATACCCACATCATCCATACCATGCAATAAAGTCCACCATTAAATTTTATTCCACGTACCTTTTGTAGTCTTTTTTCTCCACTTCAACACCCTTGCCACGTGTTATGCTCCTACTGAGTTACACTTCAAACTATGACCACCCGTAGTTCATAGCCATCACCTCAAATAATTTCAAAATATTTTCTCGTGCTAAATGGTGGAATTCAATAAATTTCACACATGCCATCCTTCACATTATAGCATGTCAACAGGTACTTTCTCACATTAACTCTCATAATTAACATTCAATATTTACTAATTTTGTATATATTTATCATTCATGCAAGCATTTAAAACTTCATATTTCAAATTCCACTGCTTAATACTTATTGCCTCTACCCTTTCCATACTATCTAATTGAAGACAATTAACAACCTTAGTTGGGGGGAGGGATGTCCAAAAGGCCTTAGTTATTTTCAATTTTTTGCCATTATCAAGGAAATGAGAATTCAAAGTAGAGAAGAAGTATCTAGAGAAAAATTGGGTGATCAAGCGTAGTTCATAACAAATAAATAGCATAATTAGGAAATCATTCAAGTAGAAAATAAAAAATAGAATGTTGAGCAAGACAATTGAGAGGGGGGGTGAATTAGTTGTAGCAATTTTAACCTTTAAAACTTCCACTAGAGGTTAGATCAATTATCATTCACAAATCCTTTACTCTGCTAATGTGATTAATCATTAAGTCTAAAAGCATAAACTAAAAGAAGTAAACTCATACACACACTAACACCAGATTTACATGGAAAACCCAATAAGGGAAAAACCATGGTGAGGATTATCTCACAATATAGAGAATATCAAAACCGAATACATAGGCTCATTTCCAGAAAGGATCATTTCCAAAACATGACTTATTGTCCAAAACAAGACTCACTGTCCAATAAGGGTTAACCACCTGGAGGGCTCATTGCCATAAAATTACAAAGAAGATAGAAGAGGATAGTTACAAAGATAAAAATATCTCAATGCAATTGATATTTCCACCACAATTCACTCACTCACTTGCAGACACACACAAAAGATGTCAGATGCCATCAACTCACTGCCTTTGGAACCCTAACAAGAAATTTGCACTATCTGCTCAAAATTGCATCACACACACATGCTCTATTTCATATCTATCTTGCATCTATATTGATTTCATTCATCTTTCACCAACATCTCAACTTGTACTTATACCTTCTTCAACCTTGAAACTCATCCAAGGTCAGCCATACATCATTTGTAAATTCATATTCAAATTAGGTCATCACAAAAACATTCTATAGTGGAATTAGAATGAGGGCGACCCAAACACATACTTAATGAGGACCTAAATAAGTCCCAACATGCTTCACCAGGCTTCATGAACTTTGTAAGTAGTGTTGAACACAAGGTCAACCAACACCCATGTAAAACACATAGAACAATTAAGCACACACAACCTTAACTTGATCAAATATCTTTGGATAACAAAATTAACTTGAACATGATCATATCAGCTTATTTTTAGAACCACAAGTCCTGAAACCAGAATACAGAGAAATTTGTAGCAACTACATTTCTCCTAGACCACAACCAGACACACCAAACTACATAGTCACATACTAGTGAAAATATCTCACACTGTACAACGATCTAGAAGCCCAAATTCTAGATACAACAACCATAAACAACTATGATCAACATATTTGAATCACACAAGAATATGAACACATCCTAGAGAAAAACCTAGAGCAAACACTAAATACCTACAAACTTTCTTTATTACAATTTTCTCAATATCCTCGACATATACAACCAATAACCAACTTCCATGAAATTAGTGACAAAAACAACCAATTAACTAGTTGACATCAATGACAACACCTTCATACTTGAAAAAATATCCCCCTTTGTCATTGATGACAACACATGATGTGAAAAACCATCAAAGACAACACAACAACTTTGAACCATCAAACTCTAGAATGCTTTCTCATCCTTATTATTTTTCACATGATACTTTCTCCCCCTTTGACATCAATGGTAAAGGAAAAATATATTTGACATTGTTTTGCTCCTTTTACATTACCAATATTCAATACCCCCACTTAGGAGTACACCCAAACAATTTCTCAATGACAACATGTGACACTACCTACTCCTCCTAAGTGGTAGCCACCAAACACCAATCCAAAAGAAAGATAAATCCATAGATCCATTGGATTGATACATCTCCATATGCATCTAGTTCAAGAAAGGAGGAGAAATGACCCCTAACTTCTCACAGAGATACTCACAAGTATCTTTAGGAAGAGCCTAAGTAAATATGTCAGCAATCCGATCCTTTGTAGGTACATACTCAAGTTTCACTTCATTTTCCATGATCTTCTATATCAAAAAGTGATACTTGATAGATATATGCTTTGTGTTTGAATGCATCACTATATTCTTTGAAATGTTAATTGCACTTGTATTATCATAGAAAATAGAAATGGGATCAACATATATTACTCTAATATCCTTCAATGTTTGTCTCATCCATAAAACTTGTGTGCAGCAGGATGTTGCAACAATATACTTAGCCTCTACAGTGGATAAGGAAACTGAATCTTTCTTTTTACTTAACCATGACACTAATGTACAACCAAGAAATAATGCACCACCACTTTTACTTTTTTTGTCATCAACACAACTTGCCCAATCTACATCCGTATAAGAACTTAGTGTAAAATTAGTATCCCTAGGATACCACAAGCCATAATCCAGAGTGCCATTCAAATATCTGAATATCCTCTTAAGAAATTGGCAACATGTGTTTCTTTAGGATCTTCTTGAAATCTAGCCACAAGACAAACTACAGGCATGATATTTGGTCTGGTAGCAGTTAAATATAATAAACCTCTAATCATCGATCTGTATTTTCTCTAATTAGCCTTAGATGAATCATCATCTTTACTCAATTTTCATCCAGTCACCATAGGAGTGCATACCGGTTTGGAACCATGCATCCCAAACTTATTCAACATTTCTTTTACATATTTTGACTATGAAATACAAATCCCTTTATCTGATTGATTGATTTGCAGCCCAAGAAAGAAATTCATCTCACCAAACATAGGCATCTAAAACTCCTTTTCCATCTCTTCAACAAACCTTTTTCACATTGTTTCATTTCTTCCAAAGATAATATCATCAACATAGACAACTACTATCAAGATTTTATCATTTTCAATTTTGAAATAAAGATTGTTATCTGTTGTACCTTTACTAAAACCTTGCTAAATCAAATATCTGTCTAACCTTGCATACCAAGCTCTAGGAGCTTTCTTCAATCCATATAAATCTTTCTTTAATTTTTAGACCATATCCAATTGATCTGACAACTGAAGTCCTTTCGGTTGTTCCATGTACACTTCTTCCAATTCATCATTCAAAAATGTAGACTTTACATCCATCTGATAAACTTTAAAATATTTATAAGCAGAAAAAGCCAAAAACATTCTAATAGCTTCCATCCTAGCCACTAGAGCAAAAGTTTCTTGAAAATCTATACCTTCTACTTGTGAGTAACCCTTACACATAAGGCTTTCTTTATTTCCAACCACTTCTCTAGATTCTCATTCAACTTGTTTCTAAATACCCATTTAGATCCAATTATGTTTTTGTTTGCTGGTCTAAGGACCAATTCCCAGGTTTGATTCTTCTCAATCTGCATAAGTTCTTTAATTTCTCTCATCTTTACATGCTTCACTTACTATCTTAGGTTCAACTTCATAAAGTAAACATAGATTTATTTCATAAAAAGTAGTAGCTCTCCTTCTTTTCAATACTCCTTTTCTCTCATCTCTAATGATTTGATCCATTGAATAATTCTTTTGCACATATTTAGGTGTCTTTGGGGATACCATTGAAGCTTCTTCTTAATTATGCTTTTCTTGTTCTTCCACAACTTCTACTTCTCTGAAATTAGGTTCATCTGATACATAGCCATCAACTTCAATTGAATTCTTTAATGTTTCATCCACCTTGACATTTTTTCTCTCTACAATCTTTCTTAGCCTTTTATTGAAACATCTGTAAGCTTTTCTTCTAGTAGAGTATCCAAGGAAGATACCCTCATCACATCTAGTGCATCAAAATTCCCTAAATTTTCTTCATCCCTTTTGATATAACATTTTCTTCCAAATACCTTGAAATACTTGGCAGTAGGAATTCTTCCACACCATAGTTCATAGGGGGTCTTAGTGCTATTGAATTTTGCTTGAACTCGATTGAACACGTAAACAACAATGTGAATAGTTTCTCTCCAATAAACTTTAGGTAGACCTATCTCTGATATCATTGATCTAGCAGCTTCTTGAATTATTCTGTTCTTTATTTCAACAACTCCATTCTACTAAGTAGTTCTAGGGGTAGACAATTTCCTCTTTATTCCATGAACTTCAGAAAACATGTTAAACTCATTGGAGTTTAATTCACCACCTCTGTTAGACCTCAAACATTTTATTCTCAAATTTGCTTCATTCTCAACCATAGCCTTAAATGCCTTGAATCTATCTAATGCATCAAATTTATCTCTAAGAAAAGTAACCCATGTATATCTAGAGTAATGATCAATTAGAATCATAAAATACCTGTCACCTTATAGAATTTTCACTCTTGTAGGACCACAAAGATCTATATGAATCAAATTCAGTAGTTTGGTAGTAGATTGCTCCTTTGACTTGAAATAGTTTCTACCTTACTTTTCAAACTAACAATCCTTGCAAATAACATTAACAAGCTTTGTAATCCTTGGTAAATCTCTCATAACTTGTACAACATTGATTCTCACCATATTATCAAGTTCATATGACACATCCTTCAGTTCCATAACCAACTGTCGTTAATCTATGACATAAAACAATGTCCATCAGCACCCTTAAGTTGATAAGTATTTCCCTTAGAATTCTTACTTGCAGCAGTCATAGTTCCAGATCCTTTCCTGATGTCACATCTCTCATCCTCGAATACAAGATTATATCCTTTACTACACATCTATCCAACACTCAAGAGATCATGCCTTAAACCACTAACATATTAGACATCATCAGTATTATGCTTTCCATCAAAACTGATTGAACCTATCCCACAAATCTTAGCATTAGTATCATCTCCAAACTTAACTAAGCCTCCATCATATTTTTTCAGGTTTAACAAACTTACTTTTATCATTAGTCATGTGATGTGAACAACCACTATCTACAACCCAGTAGTTCTTTTCTTGTTTAGCATGAAGGCATAGATCACAATATCTTCAACTTTCTTTGGAGCACTTTCCTTCACCCGTCTCTTAGTAGTAGCAAAAGTAGATTCATCTTTTATAGAAAAGAACAAGCATTCATTATCATCAAAATCTCCATAATCAGACTCTTCATCAGAAATACTAGCATCTTCATTTACATAATATGCTCTCGTAATCATCTTCCCTTTGTTTTCTTTTCCTATTCTATATTTATTCTTCTTAGCTCTTTCTAGACATCTCGAAAAAATAATGACCTATTCCTCCACAATTAAAGCATTTAAAGGGTAACTTACCTTCATACCTACTAGAGCCCTTTTTCATCCTTCTTACAAAGTTATCTTTCACTTCATCGAAGTTATATTCATTCATATCTTCAACATTTATAGCTCTAAAAGTAGTTTATGACTTTGATCTATTTCTTAAGCTAGGATTTCTCATTTCAAATGATGTTAGAGTACCTGATAACTAATCTTTAATATAGGTTTTGTAATCTAGAATTTCCTCAATAGAAGATACCTTTTCACTATATGCATCAGGGAGAGTTCTGAGAATCTTCTTCACAATCTTAGATTCATCCACTATAGCACCAAGTCCTTGCATTCCACCTACTAGCTCATCCACTCTCTATACATAGGATTTAATGTTCTCATCTTCAGACATATGCAAGATCTCGAATTGTGCCTCCAAGTTCTACAACTTTGCTTCTTTGACCTTTTCATCTCTTTCATGAATATTTTCCAATGCATCCTAGACCTCTTTAGCAGTCTTCAAATTTGCAACTTTAATTAATTTAGAATGTGAAAGACTATTCTTCAGAATGAAATTTTCCTTATTTTTTGCTTCATGCACCTTGATTTCATCAACTATACTTAGACCATTAGCAAGAGCAGTGTATTTAGTCTTAAAAGCTTTCTCAACATCATATCCATAATATTCCATATATCCTTCCATCTTTGTTTTCCAGAAGGCATAGTTAGTCCCATTGAACTTATGACACTCAATAGCGATCTTGCTCACCATCTTAGACCTTCCTTAAGAAGTTAAGCTCTTCTCCAAGGAACCAAGCTTTGATACCGATTATTGAACAAGACAATTGAGAGTGGGGTGAATCAATTGTAACAATTTTAACATTTAAAACTTCCACCTAAGGTTAGATCAATTATCATTCACAAATCCTTTACTTTGCTAATGTGATTAATCATTAAGTCTAAAAGTAGAAACTGAAAGAAGTAAAATCATACGCGCTCACTAACACTAGATTTATGTGGAAAACCCAATAAGGGAAAAAACCATAGTAAGGATTAGATCACAACATAGAGAATATCAAAATTGAATACAAAGGCTCGCTGCTAGAAAGGATCACCACCAAAACAAAACTTACTATTTGGAACAAGACTCATTGTCCAATAAGGGTTAACCACTCAGAGGGCTCACTACCACAAAATTACAAAGAAGATAGAAGATGATAGTTACAAAGAGAAAACTATCTCAATGCAATTGATATTTCCACCACAATTCACTCACTCACTTGTAGACACACACAAAGGATGTTTGATGCCTTTAGCTCACTGCCTTTAGAACCCTAATAGGAAATTTGTATTGATATTCTCAAACTTGCATCACACACACATAATTTTGCATCTATCTTGCATCTATCTTTCTTGCATTCATCTTTCACCAACATCTCAACTTGTACTTATACCTTCTTCAACCTTGAAACTTATCCAAGGTTGGCCATACATCATTTGTAAATTCAAATTCAAATTAGGTCAATGCCAAAAAATTATACAATGGAATTAGAATGAGGGTGAACTAAACACATACTTAATGAGGACCTAAATAGGTCCCAACATAATTTTCCAGGATTCATGAACTTCGTAAGTAGTGCTTAACACAAGGTCGACCAACACCCATGTAAAACACATAGAAAAATTAAGCACACACAACCTTAACTCAATCAAATCTCTTTAGATAACAAAAAAAACTTGAACATGATCATATCAACTTATTTTCAGAACCACATGTCCTGAAACCAAAATACGAAGAAATCTAGAGCAACTACATTTCTTCCAGACCACAACCAGACATACCAAACTACATAAACACATATTGGTGAAAATATCTCGCATTGTATAATGATCTAGAAGCCCAAATTCTGGATACAATAACCATTGACAACTATGATCAATATATCCAAATCACACAAGCATAAGAACACATAGCCCATAGCAAAACCTGAAGCAAACATTGAATGCTTGCAAACTTTCTTTATTACAATTTTCTCAATATCCTCGACATATACAGAAAATAATAAACCTCCATGACATTAGTGACAACAACTAGTTGATAACTAGTTAACTAGTTGTCATCAATGACAAAACCTTCATACTTGCAACATAGAATTGGTGAAATTATAATAGGATGTGACATAGTAAGGAGAGAGCCTACAACTCATAATCTGTTACTAGAGAATATGAAATGTTTACCTATCTTCCAATAGGTAGTCTGGCTAGATAATTTCCATTGACTCACAGAATACAATAAGTTTATGACCCAACAATTTTTAGCACCTTGTAAAATGATGAGGTAATTGTTAGGGGATTAAGGATTGATGCATCAAAGGAGGATATCTAGTAGAGGTGTCAAGTATTTCAAGGGTTGCTGAAGAATTTCTAGTCAAGGTAGATGCAATAACAACTAGAAATGAATTCTCCTTGCTTGGAGAGAATTTGGATTCCTCCTCACAAGGTACAAAATTCTTTTCTTTACCTTAGATTTCGGCCTTTGTAGCTTCACACATTTCAGATATTTAACTTGTGATGGAAGACAATCATTATTATACACAATGAATTTTAAGTTTCTTAGTCATTTATGCCATCAAAAGTTGGTAAATATTCTAAATTTTCTATAAATTTGTTAAAAATGATTTCATCAAAATATAAGAGGAAAAGGAATCAGTCACCTTTGTCACATTTTTTTTTGTCACTCTACTTGTTAAGATAATTATTAGGGTTTAGTTTCCCAATGTATCTTGGGAATATTTTCTAAACAACAACAATCTAAACAATATTATTCCAATATAGAATGTAGAAGAAAGGGGCCAGGAATAGGAAATGGTAGAACCACCTATGGTTGCACCAGAGGAAGACATACCCTCGAGTTCCCCTACTATAACACCTACTCGTAGCATAGAGGAACCTAAAAATATTTTGCTGAGTAGCTTGCAATCAAAGAAGATTCAAAAACCATAGCTTCTACTAAGAGCTCACCAAAGACAAAGAAAAGGAAAATTATTTCCTCTACCTCTGCACCTATGAAGAAGCAAAAGAGGCCTGGGAACACAATCAAGAAGGAAATCACATCGCCTAATAAGGAAGGGGCCTATGAAAAGAAAAGATAAAGAGAAAAAGGAAGATATTGCTATGATTGTAATTGAGACAAAATCTAAGGGAAATGTTCTTGATGATAATCATAAAAGAACACCCATTGTGTAACCCTTGTACTTAACTAGAAATTATGACTCATATTTAGAAGATATCTTCATGGTTAGGAAGAAAAATATACCTCCAAAGAGTCCTATTTCTGAAGAATGGTTTATGTATTCAAAGGAGGCAGTAGAAGAGAAGTTTTTGGAGAAATAAGAAAAATCCTTTTGGAAGGAAGAAATACTAGCAAGGAATTGCAAGAAGCATCGCAGAGGATAAAATATTTAGAAGACCAACTAAAAGAATATCAACAAAAGGATAGTGAAAGGGATGCAAAGATTAAGGAATTGAGGAAGAAGAACTCTAGAGATTTGGGAAAGGATCAAAGTTAGAATTTTTGGCACAACTTGCCATAATTCAAAAAATTGAAAAAGATCAAGGCCCTAAGAGCTCAATTGGATAAATAAGAACCCCCATTGTTTTTACTATTGTGTCACTTGGCATTGAGTTGTGGAAGAAAACAAAGAAATTTCCCATAAAGAAAAGGATTAGGAAAAAGAAAAGGAAGAATTGATATCCACACATGCAAAAACAAGTGAGAAGTAGGGAATAGAGATAAAAATATTGAAGGTGAAAATTTATGAGCTGGCATATAAGACAATTCAATTGATGAGTTGCATAACTCCTGCTAGGGTATATCCTGCTAGGGTATATACTTTATTTTTGTACAAAAAAACTATGTTTTCAGTTCAGTCAAATAATCAGTGATCTCTCGATTGCCATGAATTCAAGATATATTTTTAAAAAAACTTTTCTATGGTTTTACCTAGAAACACAAGATCAATTTAGTGAATTTGATTTGCACAACTTGATTCTTTCATGTGACACTACATGAAACCCACTTATGTTTGTGGGAGATATTCAAATTAGGGCTCTATCATTCTACATTATAAATGAATGTAAAAGGGGGAAATTTTTGTAGGAATATCAAGAGATAGAGAGAAATAAGTCCCTCTATAGTTAAGAGAAGAAGCATCATACCCAAATGTAGTAGTAGACCAATGGTTGGAACTCATAGAGAATAGGGGAGTTGCAATAAAGATTTTGGATTGTAGAGAAAAAGATTATAGGAGAATGAAGGGACTAGTAGAAAGCACTATTAGAGAAATTTAAATTTACCCAAGGTAGATGGAACAAACTCATTCCAAAACTTAAGAAGAAGGAGCCTCATTCTATTAATAATTATAGGTAGGAATTGGCAGACCACACAAATACATTGCAATTTCCCTCAAGAATATAATTGCTTGGGTCCTTCTCACCTTTCATCCTCCTCTCCCCTTTTTCCCCATACCACACTAGATAGGGAGGAAGTGAGAGGAAGTCTCAACAATAAAGAAAAAAAGACTGAAAAATATCATAGATCAACAAGGTTTTTATTTAAATCAAGGTAAAGGAGTGGACAATGTTGTGGAATTCAAAGAGATGGCCTTCTAGTATAACCTTCAACCTTAAATTTTCTTGAGGAAAAGAAATAGCTTTAGTTGGGGAAATGATGGGCCCTATAATTGGATAGTTTCCTTTTACTATTTTCTACTTTTCATCCTCTCTTTATGCTAATTTTCAGGATATTACCAAAAATGTTTTATGCCTTTTATATACTTTTAGGAAGTTTTAAGTATGTGGAAATGGAAACATGTTGTGTTGATATGTGTATGCATGAATTCATGAATGTCTATAAAATTTAGTAGGATTTTATGTTTAAATTATGATTTTTAATGATAAGGATGCCTTAGGAATAAAACGAACATTTGTAGCAAGAAGAATTGTCAACCCACAACAATAGGTTTCTTAGCTCACAACATAATGATTGCAAATTATTGTAGAGAATAAGTCAACAAATTGAGGCATGATACTTTCAAAGGGAAATGGAGGTCATTCTTTACTGATCACTTCATGAGTAACCAAATATCACTCTTACTTACTAAATAAGACAATCAAGAGAAGGAGTCTAATTGTAGCAAGATTGATTTATGACAGGACTATTCTGTGAACATGTTTATATTATGAGTGTTCAAGCTATTGGATATAAAGTCCATATTTAGTTTTTCTACTCTTATTTTAGATATTTATTTTTTTCTATTTCAAACTCAATCCTCTTCCTATTTTTGAGGGAGAGTTGACAGTTGTTTCATAAGTTTATTTTTAGTCCATGAATAATGAATCTCCTTAGAGACCCTATATAGTAGGATCTTTTGTTGAGGAAGAAATCTAGTTATCTAGTTAGCATTTTTGGAATATTAGTTTTAGTAGTAGTATGATGAATAGAATAATTGTGTTAGTGAACAAAGATCTTCAACAAATTTCCTATTAGAATTTATGCAATGACTCAGTATTAGAATGCAATAAAGATAATTTATTTATGACGATGATTTTCTAAATTGTGTGATAAATCTTGTGGAAACAAAAACTCAAGAAAGGGTCACTTGAGGTAATTTTGAGCCAATTTAGTTTTTTTTTATTAGATTATATAATACATTGTTGAATTTAATTGGTAGTTTTTAGTTATATGTTTATGAACACATGTGTTGTAATTCATGAATTGGATTCTATAACTTAATTTTTGGTTTCATACTTTGGATTATTAGCTAGGTTAGGAGATTAAATTTAATAGTTAACAATTATAGTCTTAAGTTGTAGCAAAAGGTAGTTGCTTATATTCTTTTCCCCTATTTTGTGAATTAGCAGTTTATTCCAATTTCTAGCTTTTACTGTATTTGCACATGTTTATTCACCTATACTCAAAAGATGCAGGATGTTGAGAATATGTGAATGCATATATTTTGTAAGGAAATGAATTGAACAAGGATAGATTATGGGACAAGATTGAAAGAGCAATAGTAGAATTGGTCAATGAGGTCGCTAGGCGTAAGGAAGCCAAACACAAAGTCTTCACTAGTTGGGATGACACTTTGATCAAATGCTTCTCGGGTCTTAAACCACCCTCTTTGAGTGGATGCAGCTCCCTTCAATCCAAAAAAATAGCAAGAGAGGAAACTAGGTGACAAGCCCCTGATCCTTGTTGGCTAAAAATCAACTTTGATGATGCTTCCCAAGGCAACCCTGGCCCGGGTGGGGCTGGATGTATAGCACGGAATTATGATGGCAAGGTACTAGCAGTGAAATCAGCCTCCTTGGGTAGATGCACAAACAATGAGGTAGAATTCAGAGCAACAACAATTGGTTTGTAGCTAGGTAGAGACTTAATATTCAGTCATATCCATCTGGAAGGCGACTCCCTAATAAAGATCAATGCAATATGTAAAGGATCCACTCCAAATTGGAAATTAAACCATTTGTTACAACAGATCAAGGTTTTTTCTGACGGCCTTGTAGCCTTCAAAGTTAGTCACATATATAGGGAAGGAAACTCCAAAGCAGATGAGCTGGCAAAAGCTGCCTCGGCTCTAGCCAGCTAGGATATAAAAGGACTACTGACTAGGAAAATATTCTGGCACTGTTTGATACTTTGACGGCCCTAAACCTTTGGAAGGCAAGGACACTCTCATGTCATCCTCGACAAGTATTGGGATGTTGCTACAATCATTATCTAGAAAGCTAAAAATATTAAAATGATTATGTCACAAGGTCGTCGGCTATTACATTAATTTCACATACAGGATTGAGTACTCCTCACTACCACAGATGCATTTTTCAGGCAAGGTGGTGGCGCTAGGTACATGAGCTTTCATGTGTTCATTAGCAAGTGGATCTCAAAGGCACTTATTGCTCCTTTCCCATCCCAAAGGTTCCAAATGAGCATAGAATAGAAATTTTTGGAAGGTGTGAAGTAAAGGGAGCTATGGAGACGCCATTGTCTTTAGAAACGACCAAACAAATGCAGGCTTTTCATGGGGAAATCAAAGAAAAACATCTACAGGGCCTTCTCCAATCCTCTCATCCGCTCATTCTAGTGGCCACTAAGCATGTGCTGGGTCCAAAATTCTTGAATTCCTTCCATAGAGCATGTGCCAACACTGATATTTTGGAAATTTTTCTTGTAGTTCTCCTCCACATGGGCATTTCCAAGGCTTTAGGTAAGAATTTGACCCAGATGATTTTTGTTCATACATGGCTAGGAGAAATTGACGTGGCATTGGATAATGTGGATGAGGAAAGGAACATTCCCATGCCACATAATTGCTATATGACATGGGTGAGGGGCCGCGAGGTCATGAAATTCCCTTTGATTCGCACCATAGACCCTGAAGGATTCAAAAAATTATGGGCAGAGAGGGATAGGAGCATCTTCTTCCTCCTCTGTGCTGCAAAGCTAACAACAAATCTGCCAAGGGGTTGGGTCAGAAGGTATACAGAGGATGAGGAGTTGGAGGATGAGTACAACATTGAAGATGTCTAGGAATGGGCTTTGGGTGATGGTGAGGAATGGTAGGAAAATGACCAATGGGACCCAGAAGAAAAAGCCAATGACTCGACTCACAGGAAATGTGGCCCCGACTATCCCACAATTGCTAGTTATAAGACGTACCTGAAGCATTGTGAAGCTGCCGATGAAGAGGAAAATCTCTAAGGTTTGGAAATATTTCAGAATGGGTTACTAAATATAAATGCACTATAATGTTCTTTCCCTAGTCTATGGATTTTAGGCTCTATGTCAGTCCTGGGTGTGGGGTTTTTTACCACAATTTTTGGTATTCCCCTGGTCTTCCTGTAACTGTTACCACAACCAGATTTTGGCATGTCTCTGTATTTTGCTGCATTCTACTATTTGGAGGCCCTGGTGGTCAATATTACAGAAAAGGCCTACCAGGTTTCCATGCTACTACAACTATAAATTTTTGGAAATTAATATAGGGTACTGCCCCTTGCAGTGTTTACTGACCAAAAAGAAAAAACAAATTATATATATGAATTAAAATTGAAATAATTAAATATTAAAATTAAGTGTGAGATATAGTTTGAATTTTGAAGATGGGAATATGATAATGACAATGTAAGGAATTAGTTTGTTAACTAAATTTTTAGGGCTTGTTTAGATGATTATCTATGAATTCTACAAATTGATCATATTTCATTTTTGTTTAAATGTACACCTACAAAAATAATCATCATATAATTAGAATTAAACTTGTGCATTGATTTCAACCTACAATTATAGGAATGAATTGAAATTGAAATTGTTGACATTCACTCACCTTGATTTTCTAATAAATTAATTTGGAAAGGAATAGGTGGTGTTTACAAGAACCTTTAGGAAATTTACTAAATTATAAGGATCATATTCTCCTCAAATAGAGCCCTAGCTAGATTGAATCAATAATTTTGGAATAAGAATAAATGATGGAAACAAGCTTACAATAAACCTATGATGATGTCTTTTGATGTTGTGATCTAAATTTTTTACTATGGTGCTTTCATAATTACTCTATATGGCAATTCTTTTAATAACCCTAGCATGTCCTCTTGATTGTCTTTGATAATTTTAAAATGTTCATAAGTGAATTTATTTAAATACAACAACATAGTACATAACTCAACATAAAATGTGTGCAAGGTCATATCATAATGGGTAGTGGAAGGGATTTAACCAAATATAATTTGAATTCTATTTTATTTTTAAATAGGTTTAGATCCTTGATTGTAAAAGCAACCCAGGTCAAGTCTACACTTGCACAAATCTAATTAAAGGATGATGAATATTGATATGAGGATTAATATTATTATTTTGGTGTGATTAATAATGGGATTGGACTATGGTGATTTCATGAGATGAATTAACACAAGAATATGCCTCTTATAGACTCATTATTATATAGAATATATTTTGGATAGAGTGGATCTAAGGGATAATGAAAAAGGGCATGGATATGCAATTCTCACCATTATATATCTCCCATTTTTATTTGAGTGTGAAAAAATAAGTGTATATATGTCAAAGAAAAATGTGTAGTCAACATAATTTTTTTTTTTATAAAAATAATTAAAAAGATACCAAACTAGGTACAACTATATATAGTTCATTCTTTAATTATCAATGGAATGAGAAATTTAATGGAAACTTTTGCAAATAGATGAAAATGCAATGAGTAGCATCTATCACATATTTAAAATAGGTAATAACTATAAATTTCTTGAAAATGAACTATCCTAAAAATGTAATGAAAACAGAGAACGATAAGAGATTTTACTATTATGCAAAGTGGTACAGTTGTGACTATGTATAAAATTATAAAAGGACTCTTAAACATGTAGAAATATTATATATAATTGGGTAGATGGGATGTATAAAAAAATAAGGGAAACTTTATAGGGAAGGGTTTGACTCTTTCTCTTGATAGTTTAGATACCTCATGGTTGATTATGGTTAATTAATAAAACCTCTTACTAGGTGGGAGTTAAAAAAAAATTGAGTGTTGGGACCCTCAACCCCTACCTTCATGCTCCCCAATCCTATATAACCTCATGGGTGGTGCACTCAGTAATAGTTCCATAAAGTTCGGTGTAATGTCAATTTAGGTGTGTGAATAGTTGTAAAGTGTTTAACACCTCATATTCCACTACACAAATATCTCAAATTATTAGTCGGCATACTAATAGTTAGGTTAGAGAGAAATAAATAGTTTTAAGGTAGGGATTGAGGGTACCACTACTCTATAATATGATAAACCATCAAAATAATTTATTAGAGTGCCAATGAAGAATTTCCATGTCATAAAGAGAACCCAATTATTCACTATGTAAATTGTTAGAAATCTGAAAAGATTGAATAACCCAAGGAACTTTTTAAGAGAAAATCAAGGTTACATAAACTAGAAAAAAGTAAATGATGAAAAGTAGAATTCTAAGAGATTATGCAATGTCAGGATGGAAAAATTGCATTAAGAGCTTCCAAGATATGAAAAATAAAATCTAGGTAGTTATTTAATATAGAACTAAGGAGAGGATGGAGGTGGAAAATCGATCAATAAGAATTGACTGCCAATAATCACCAATATTAAATAAAGTTGAAAAAATAAATACACCATCCTTAAAGAGTGAAGACAACTCATCACCTTATTTCCTACTTATTAAATGAGAAACTCACTTTATTATCCTAAGAAAGATTAATAAAAGTGTAGGAAAAACCTATAACTAAGGGAAAATAAATTAACCCACTAGGAAAATAAAAACCTAAACCTACAACACCCCCTCTTAAGAACAACTTAGGAGGATGTAAAATATGATGGGTCTCAAAAAATGAGGCCATGTTAGGTAGCCTTGTACGTATAAAATTTCCCCCAAAGAAGGAGAAACCCCCCATAAATAGATAGAGAACACCCCCATAATAGAGAGAGAAGATGAAAAGGATTAAGTAGCCCCCCAAAGAGATCCAATGGTAGATGCTTGAAATTGGATGCAAAAGATGGTCCACGATCACTTAACAACATCCCTCCCCTTAGGAAGAAATAAAACCAATGGTGTATACAAGTTATCTCCTTACTCTTGAAAGGAATATGTAGGAAGAAAGTGCAAAATGTATAAAGTCTTTGAACTTGGCTCAAGTGTTCCCATGTTGATGTTGAAAGACATCACAATAAAATCAAGAATTCTAGGCCACACTGCTAAAGATGACAAATCAAAATCTCCTAGAGACTAATGTAGAACACAATCCAAAGAAAATGATTGTTTGACAATAGTTGTGCAATGACTATCATTAAATACGAGAGATAAACCCTCAAATGTTTCCCCTAAATATGAAATATGTGACTCCATAAATAATTCTAAAATTTGGGTATCAAGAGATCATTCCACAAAACTGAATTAGGAAGACTATAGATTTTTTGCTGCAAGAAGTCATTGGAAGCTTTCAAAGAAGCAATACTAAAATTTGAAGTAGAAAAAGATGCAAGGATAAAGGGGTGGTCTTGAAAGAGAAGATGTATGTCCTCAATAGTGCCATCTAGATCCAAAATGAAAGACTCTATAAACAAGCAAGATATATCTAGTAGAAATTGGTCCCAATGGACTGAATCCAAAATAAATAAATGGCCCTACTAAAATGAACCACTGGAAGCTCTCAAAGAAGCATCTCTCAAATTTTAAGTAACAATGGGTATTCTTGATGGGGTATCAATATGATAATGAGAAGCAAGAAGAGAAGTCTCTATATCATATGAACATTCAAGAATTGAAAATTACTCAAGCTCCTCTAAAGTAGAATCATCAAAGGGTATATTATCTACATTGTCAAGTGGAATGATGCAATCTAAAATATGATCATCATGGGATGGACAAACATGATGGTCTCCAAACATCTCCCAAATCTTATTCCAAAGTGTATGAGGATATTTAATTTCCCCTATAGCCCACGTAGTTTAAGTATCAACATGAAAACCAATCAATCCTAATACATGATCAATTTTATTACCCCATATTATGGAGCCACTCTAATGTCTAATTAACTTGGTGTTACTGGGTATACACATGACTTAGAGGACTTGAGAATCCCTAACTGAATAGTTCATCTTTCACAAGCGGGTTGCATTAAATTACCAACCAAGGAGTTGTACAAATTTAGATAGTTGAAAAATTCTCTGGTTCCTTTCCTTCCATAACTCCCAAATTACTAGTGATGGGATATTTTCCAAATGCTATTGAACACTGCTTTGTTGCACTTTTGAGGCCACATTTAAAACCAGGTTGCAAGATCAATCGATAATGGAATCTGAAAATTAAGCTTATTTCTTACATGATTCCAACATTCCGATGCATATGGGCAGGATAGTAGCAAGTGGTCTACCGATTCCAAGTGATATTTGCAAAGGAAACACCTCCTTGGGCCTTGTATTCCAAATTTGGCCAATCTGTCCTCCGTGAGAATCCTTTTTTGAACTACTAGCCATGTAAAAACTCCTGCCTTAGGTAGGGAATTGTTTCCCCAAAAAAGTTTAATTGGCCAGTCCTGACGAGCTACTACTATTTCCTTGGCCCTATAACCTAACTTCACTTTATAGGCCCCATCAGACAATCCACACCACCTAATCTAGTCATTCGAATTAGATGGGACAAAAAAATCTATCCTTGAGGATTTTGGACAATATTTCCTTCTGGGGTTGTGGGGCATTGAGGTTCTGAAGGTCATGCCAAACCCAACATACACTTCCTTGGTTATTAGTTTTCACACCATAATTGGCCACCTTGTAACCCCATAATCTGATTGTTTCCTCTTTTATCTCCTCCAAGCCTTGAGTGTCACCAATTGGGCTTTTTCCACCCCAAGAATCATGTCAAAAGGAGGCACTAAGACCATCTCGAATTTCCCAAGTGACATGATAAAAAATGATGTCTCTACACTCTAGAATAAAATTCTAGATAGTAGAGCCTCTCAGGGGATTCAATACTATGAGGATTCTATTTGGGTCATCTGAGTCAAGATACTTCCTTGTCAAGACTCTAATCCACTTCTGATTTCCTCTAGTGTGGATGTCCCAAACTAATTTGGCACCCATGGCCTGATTCATAAGGGGTAGTTGGCATAATCCAGCACCTCCAACTTTCTTGGGAAGACAAATCTTATCCCAAGCCAAAAGAGGAAATTTGTTTTGCTCCCCCACACCACTCCAAAAGAATCTCCTAAAGATCTGTGTGAGAGCATCTTCCATAGCTTTGGGGAGTTTGAGACAGGACATCAAATAGACATGAATTGCTGACAGTACCGATTTAACTAGCAAGAGTCTTCCTGCTGAAGAGAGCCACTTACCTTTCCAAGTTCTCAAATTGTTCTTGCAGCTACTAATTAAATTATCCCAATAGCAGTTTTTGTTGATACCTACAAACAATGGGATCCCCAAATAGCGGCCTAGAAGGGAGGCAACTTTCAGATTTAGGATCCTTGCAATATCCCTTTGAAGACTTGGTTGAGTATTTAGGAAGAAAATCTCTGATTTGTCCCAGTTGATGTTTTTCCCTGATGCTTTGCAATAGGTATCTAGGAAATTCTTGATCAATCTTGCTTCCCTCTGACTTGCTTCACCCATTAGTACTATGTCATTTGCAAATTGTAAGTGGGTTGAAGGTTCCATTTCATTTGCTACATGGATTCCTTTCCATTTACCTTCCTCTCTTAGCCTTTGATCCCCCTCCCCAACACTTCTACCATGATTATGAATAGAAATGGGGATAATGGGTCTCCCTACCTAAGGCCCCTAGATGAAGAGAAGAAGCCATTTGATGTGCCATTAACTAGAACTGAGAACTTCAGAGTTGAAATGTAGCTGCTGACCCATTTTATCCAGTTTGGACTAAAGCCAAATTTTCCTAATACTTCCAGGAGGAAGCCCTTGTCTACCATATCATATGCTTTGAGAATGTCTAGTTTAATGAGCATGCAAGCCTCCTTTTTTTTTTGGCTGTGTGTATTGTTTCATGTGCTATAATGATTCCTTCCACTATGGATCAGCCTAGAGCAAAGCCACTTTGTTCCTCAGAGATAACTTCCTTGAGCACACTCTTGAGTCTATTAGCAATTAACTTTGTTACCACTTTGTACACCGTATTGCATAGGGAATAGGCCTGAAATCACTCATTGAGTGAGGGGCTTTATTTTTAGGGATCATTGCCAAAAAGGTGTGGTTTATTGCCCCAAGCATAGTCATCTTCCTTCTGGATTCTTCAACAATAGCACCAAGGTCCTCTCCAACTATATCCCAGAACTTTTGGAAGAAGCCCACAGGGAAGCCATCTGGACCTAGGGCCTTGTCTGGGTTCATTTGAAAAAATGCTTCTTTGACTTCTGCTAGGGTTATCTTTTGAAAGAGATTTTTTTTTTGGGATTCTGAAATGATGGATGGGATTGCACCTAGTAGGTAATCCCTGTCACTCCTATTAACAAGAGTCTCCTTGTTCAATAGGGATTCAAAGAAAGAGACAACCTCTTTGTTTTTGAAAAGGAAAAAATAGGTTTTACAGGGACCTGAAACCACAAAGTTAAAGCAAACAAAGAAAGAGCATAAAAAGTCCGAACAAATAGACAGCTGTCCCAAAAAGGAAACGACAGCAAAAAGAGACAACATGGTCCAAAAAAAAGACCGCCAAAAAGCCATAAATGACCACAGTAGCACTACTCCAAGGTGTTCATCAACTCCTCAGATTCCTTTTCAGCTTCACTCATATCCTGTAACCCCTGCTTGAGGATTTGAACCATGTGTGGAGAAGCAGGGACCTTCCTCTTCGTATTAGCCCGGGTTCGAGTCGAAATCCCTTCAACAACAGATCTGCTACAACCTCTGTCCGCATCCAAGTCCACAACCAGTGAGCCCTTTTGATTTTTTTCTAACTTTTCCACCATAGCATTGATGATAATAGCATTGTGCCTGGCAATTTTATGATTATTCTCCATAGTGGCCCTGATATTTTGGCCAATCTTGGACATATTTCACTCCAACCTAGTCAATCTTTCCTCCTGCACCTGTTGTCTTTTCCCCAGTAAGGGGGTGTCCTGTCCCTCATTCTCATTACAAATCCAGCTTATCTTCTGCTCCAGTTCCATGACTCTGTTGCTGAGATCTCTGTTACGACCAATCAAATCACAAACATCCTTCTGGGTCCACTTAAGAACAGTGAAAAGGCCATCAATACTTTTTTCCGCCACCCTCATTAAGTCCTCAGGCCTGAGGTTATTCAGGGTAGAATTATTTTTTCCCTGATTAGGGGAGTTTTTAGGGGCATTCACAAATCTTCTAGACGCAGAGGCACTAGGGGCCGACTCTTTACTAACCATAGGTTTATCAAAATGAATTTCCATAGAATTCCTAGAGTACGAGACCAATTTCGTAACCGAGGTACCTTTAAAACCAGAGACCAAACCCGGGGTAGGGCAACCAGGAGACGGCTGAGGATTAAGACAAGACGGCAAAGCAAAACCCGAGATAGGGAAATCAGGCGAGGGCTACGGATTAGGACAAGAAGGCAGAGCATAACCCAAAAGGAAATTCCTACAAGAAAGGGATTGGGGAATAGTGGTTTTAGACCCAACAAGGGAAAAAGTAAGAGGGGCCAGGGGATCGTTCTCCCTGCTACTTTTCGTATCATCATCATCCAAATCCCCAACATCAACAATTTTAGGCAAAGCAGGTAAATTTTGATAATGCTCAAAGATGAGACTGACAAGACCAGGGTGAATAATAGAAATCCGCCTAGGGTTTCTTTCAACTTCATCAAGGCAATTCTTCAGAGAAGAGAATAAATAAAATGGCAAAGAGATACGAACCTTGTGACGAAAGTGGTTCAAAATGGCAAAGTGATAACCATACGCCCTGGTGAAGCGCCCATCAACCGTGATGTACTCCATAATGACTCTTAAAACTTTCCTCCAGATTGATTTAATGGACTCCACATCAAAGTAGCTATTGGTAACCTTAACCAGCTTAGCCTTCTCATTATCTTTTTTAGGAAATTTGATGACTGCTTCATCAGAGAACTGACGGTCCCTATAAAATTTCACACCCTCAGTCGAAAGACCAGTAATCTCAGTCGAGAGACAACCTCTTTGTTAACTTCAATAGTTGATTGGGTTGTATCACCATTGGATTTTTTAATTTCTATAATCCTCTTGCTGTTGTTGTGTGCCATTGTTGATTTGTGAAAAAAAATTGGGTTTCTGTCCCCTTCTTTAAGCTAGACTTCCCTTGATTTTTGACGCCAATAGCATTCCTCCCTCTTGAGAATTTCAGCCAGTTCTTCTTTCAAATTTTTTTCATTCTCAAAATCTACTGCATCCATACCTTTGTCTATCACATGTTCATTGAGAGCACGAATATCTTGTTCTATTTTGGCTTTCTCCTGAAATATGTTTTTGAAGTGGCTTCTGTTCCATTCTTTCAGCTTCACTTTTATATAACTCAATTTTTTACTTACTTTGAGAAGATCTATTTCTCTGTTGAGTTTCACTTCATTCCACCACATCTTAATTAGGTCTAGAAGACTGTTATCTCTAAGCCACATATATTTGAATTTGAACGGGCAACCCTTAGGAGCTTCAATAGGGCCAAAGGAAAGTTGGACTGGGAAATGATCCAAACCAATGAAGGGAATGATTTGTGCAACATGTGATCCCTCCAGCTCCCCCTAGTCGCCCCATAGTAGAAATCTATCAAGCCTTTCTGCAATGTTAGTGAATCCTTTCCTCTTATTGGACCAGGTGTGTATTCCATTTCTTTCTTGAATATCCAAGAGGGCATTAACATCCAAGAACTCTTGAAAGTCTCTTTGAACAGTTGTAGCTCTCCTTGACCCCCCTTGTTTTTCTGTGTTGTTTAGTGTGGCATTGAAATACCCTGCTATAATCCCTTTCTCTAATTTTCTGCCTTCTACTATTCTAGAAATACTGCCCCAAAGTCTCTTCTTCCCTTTAGTGGAGATTGGGCCATAGACATTAATGCAAAAGTAAGAGAGGTTTCTTTTGATGTCTTTAAATTTGATTGCTTTCCAATTCTCAGCTTCTGCCTCTACTATTCCTACCATTGTGAAGGGATTCCATATAATCCCCAGACCTCCAGAAGTTGGCCATTCCATTACTTCCATCTGTCCAACCTTTTGCTACCTTCTTCCTTACTCCACTTTGTTTCTTGCAAGAGCACCACATCTGCACTTGATTGGACAATTTGGCACTTGACTATGCACCATTTGTCAAAGGCATTAACACCCATGACATTCTAGGTAATGAACCTCATTCTGCCAAGGGAAGGATGCTCTCCTTCCCTAGTATCAGTTTATTTTTCCCAAGGGCATTGCCAGCCAACACTAGCTTTGACTTGTTTGATTTTCTTCCCCTTCTTGATTTGAGCTTAATGTAAGGGTATTTCAGTTTTGATTATGACTGTTTCAACTATCTCACTTCCAACAACTCTCCTTCTTCCGCTTCCTCCCAGAGCTCGCTTGCCTCATTTGAAAGTTGATCATATTCCTCTTCATCTGAATGTTGACTCTCATCCACTTCTTTCGTCTGGGGGATATCTAAATTTGCTAGCATAGTTTGTGAGATCGATTGAGTTGGGGGAACACGAGGAGGAAAGGATCTCCCACTGTCAACACCACTAACAAATAATTCCTTCAACTCGTGTTGAATCACTTTATGAAGAAGTTGAGTGTTGTCCATAAGCGCAATGAGGGCTTGTTTGGCCTAGATGTTGTCTTTCTGAGGGTTTCCTACATCCTTGTCTTGTGGAATTAGGTGATCCACCGAAAGGGCATCATTTTCTTCTCTAGTTGGAATGGTAGACCCCAAGACGGGCCTGTCAGCCTCATTAGAGTTCATTGGGTGAACATCCACAGGATTTACTTGAGTGGTTTTGAAGGCATTGTCTGTTAATGGCTTCTTTGAGGTGCTTTATTGAAGTGTCTTCCTAGAGAGGCAATTTTTTGACCTTGAACCCTCCCAAACTTCAATTTCCTACTGCCAACTTCCAAATTTTGTTAGTATCTCAAGATTTTTATATATCCTCACTCCCACATCTACCTTGACCAGGATGCAAGGTTCTGATCTGCCTATTCCATTAATGAAGTCTTCATCTAATCCAATACATACTCCTAGGGCATCACCCAATTTTATCATAGCTTCAAGATTCCAGAACTCAGATGGAAGATCAACTAACTTAATCCAGGTCAGGATTTGGGTCAATTGGTGGTTCCATGGGTCAAAGCTGGCTTTCTAATTTATGCAGGAGAACCGATGTCCATTCATAAACATATGGTCCCCTTCTAGGATTGCCAATTTTAGGTTTAAGTCTATACATTCTATCAAAAAGAAGGAATTCAGATGGGGAGTAACACTTACCCGGTTTGGATATTTGTTCATACACTAGGCCTTGATCTCCTCATTCGAACTAGCTGGATTAGTCCATTTCGTAAAAAGGGCATGATCTGAAAGCCTAGCCACCCTTTTCTCTATTAGTTTTGCTGGCATTTGGAAAAGTTTATGACCTCTAGGTCACATTTTCAAGTCCTGGAATGTTCAGAATTGAGAGTCTTTGTGATTTAATTTCCTGCGCAGAAGATTTCGATCTCTCTTATTCATTATTTTGCCAAATTCAAACTCCTCACCAATAGGATGAGATGTCTTGGCAAAGGTGTTCTACTCAGAATTAAGTGATATTTTCTTCCGCCATACTTTGTTGTTGTGGTTCTAGGGATGACCTCCTTTCGATTTCCACTTGGCTAGTTGTTTGCAGATTGTATCCCCTTCCCGGAACCACCCATGCCTACTCTTGTAATATGGTTTTTCTGCTATGTTCTAGTTGGTGCCTGGAGGGAATTGTTTTTGTTCAGGTGGCCTGTCATGCCCATTCTGACCCTGACTCTGCTTGTTTTGGGGAAGACACTTGTCCACCCAACTTCTATTTTCAAAAACCCACTGAGGAATATGTTCTAGCTTCTGCAGATCTACTGCACAACCCTCCTTTCCGAAGGGCTCGACTCCTTCCACCAAATTTGAATCTCCCCAACGCCTATGTTGTGTTAGCTCTCAAAAACGTAGGCTGAATGCCTCAAGAGGCTGCCAATCTCTTGATATGTTTTAGGGTAACATACAAGGTCAAGAGAACTCAACCTTCTACTCTTTAGGTACTGCAAACCTGGGCGGGTGTACCTTTCTGAATGGTGCAGACTTAACTTGTGATTATCTTCTTGAAACAATTTGTTCACAATGGCAATGGGAAGTGAACAAATGAAATCCAACTTGAAAACAGTAACAATATTCTGATCTGAATCCTAAAATAAATGCTCAATTAACAGATGTAAGAAAAACTGAATAAGTTCAAATGGTGAAGTGCAGAGACCAGTGCCTTGTTGGGTATGCAAAGTCAAATGAGATCAAGATGAGCAACACTTCTCTGAGAAAATTCAAATTATCTGGCATATATTATGTTTACAACTTGTATAAACATGCAAGAATGTGACTACTAAGCTCTACTTGAATAATCCAATTGAATCTCTCTGATTACTGTGATTAACTAAAAGGATTTAGTCTTTACTTGAAAGAACCAATCAATCGATCACACAAGTGCAACAAATGTGTGTTGTGCAGTTTTGCACACACGCCCCACTGAAAGTGGGGACCCTCTTTTTGCTCTGGCTTTTGGTGTCTTTTGGCCCCTTAATTTTATTGATTTGGTTGCCTTTGGAGGTCCTTAGATGTTCATCCTGCTTGCCCAAGTGATTTCCCCAGGTTGCACTTTGAAAAAACTAAGTTTTGTGCAAAATCCAGGTTTTTACCCCAATCCGGGATTTTCCGGTCCGTCCGGATTTTCCCAATTTCCATGAAAATTCTGGATCCGAGCGAAGTCCGGGTTTTTGCTTGCGTTAGGGATTTTCCACCCGACCCGGATTTTCCCGGATTTCTTCAGTTTTCCGGGTATGTGCCAAAGTCCGGGATTTTCTGCCCGACCCGGATTTTTCCGAATTTCTTCAGTTTTCCGGGTATATGCCAAAGTCCAGAATTTTATGCCATCCGCGAAAATCTGGTCCACCCGGATTTTTCCAGATTTTTTGCCAGGCTTTGTGCAAATTGAAATATTGGATTAAATTGATGAATTTGATGATAAATGCTCAACACCCCATGCTTAATTTGATATATTACATGATGTTACACGCATTCTTGGTTCGTTTTGATGATCTATTGTTAAATTTTTTGCCTTATTTAGTCCAGTCTGGGTGGATTTTCCCAAATTCCTGTCTGCCTGGATTTTCCCGGATTCTGGTCTGGAATCCGCCTGGCCTGTATTTTCTCGGATTTTTCCCCTTGGTCTGGTTTCCCGAAATGGAAATTTTTTCGGAAGTAATTATTTTTTCCAAAATGAAATTTTTTAAAATGATCCGAAAATGAAAATTTCTTGAGATAAAAAATTGAAAATAAAAATTTCCAAAAATGGAAAAAATTCTGAAAATGGAAAGTTTCCTTATAAAAATGTAAGTTTTTTAGAAAAGGTCAAAATTTTATTCAAATTTAATTTGGACATGTGGGCTATTAATGATGATATCTATTTTTTAGGACTAAACAAATATTAAAAGGGGGACTTGCATATGGATTCGTGCCAAAAGAGGGGAATCTGGAAATGTTCAGTTTAAATTTTCAAAGTGGGGCCTACATAGGAATCCGTGCCAAAACTGTCTATAGCTGGAGGACTTTCTGGAAAACATGTGAATCTGATCTTGCTGGAGATCGTAGGCCGACATGGATAATATTCATGCATTTAATGCAAATCTTGTCCTATTTTGAAATTCTCCTGGCCGACCTGTTTTGGGGCCAGTTATTGTTGTAAAATCTAATTAGGCCGACATGTTTGGGGGTTCTCTATAAATGGCATTTGTGCCTCATTTGTAAGGGGAGATTTCAAGAGTTTGAATAGGCCAGAATTTTGCTAAGTTAGAAGGCCAAAATTGGCAAGTAGTTTTCAGAATTAGCTGTAGGAGATGAGAGACTTGAAATTGTTATGTAATGCTGGAGAATTAATGCAATTGGATTGTTGATTTGGCAAACTTTGTATTTATTTTCAACAATTTTTATGGTTTCTTGTTCTTGATTCTCAGATATTAGATGTTAGATGTTAGATTTTAGCTCTTTTACAATGATGGTGAAATGTTAATGATGTTAAACGATTTCCGGTCCATACTTTTAGCAATTTGCTGATTGTAGATTGCTGTGTAAAGTTAGTCTGGGCCTCACTTTTGTGCTAAGTTCAACTGTGAATGTTTGTTTACATTGCGCCAGTAGTTGGGTGTGTGAATGAATGTTCAAAGTTTGAAAATCTTCAGATTTCCCCAAAAGATCGCACCATTTCTGTGTAGCTACAGGTTTGTCCTTGATCAAGCAGAGATCGGTTTTATTGGGGATCTGTCCATTTGCAGCCTTCATCATTATTGTGATTGATCTTAGGAGTTAGAATCGAATAGAATCTCTCTAAACCCTTATTTCTTTTGCTGCTTATTTTAAATCTGGGTCAGTTTTAGGATTAAAAGCATCACCATATCATTGAATCTGATGAAAATTCACTTCCAGCATTGTTCATTTGTAAGGCCCCTTGTGATTACCAGCATTTTCAATATTATCTGAGTTGTTTATGCATTGTCATGACCTGACACCCGAGAGACCTTGGGGTGATTTTCAACAATTTATTGTTGAAGATTATCTTTCAAGAGAGATAGAATATTATTTTCTGTCTGAGTTGTTGCTGTGCAGAAAACACCATCAACAATGTGCACTGATAAATTGAATACAAACTTGTCATATCAATTTAAACAATCAGAAAGAGTCCATCTTGGAGAAAACTTAGCAATTCTTTTATTAAATTCAACAGATAACTGATACCAGACATGTGCAGCAACATCAATTGATACTCATAAATACCTCCATTTTAGAACATGCATCATAGCCTCTAATTTGATAAATTTACTGTTTTGTATCCATACAATTTACCTACTGTATCAAATAATTGATAACTGATGTCCTTTTACAATTACCATATGCTTATTCATATACCAACATTTGAAGAAAATACCATACTGAAAATCCATGTCGGCCTAGCATAAAAATTGGGCTCAAATTGTGTCGGCCTGCAATGGTTATTAAACATCTACATGTCGGCCACAAGATTTGAATAATGCTAATTACTAGTGAAATAGTTGGTGTGACAACCAGCAGGTATGCCGAAGGAAACTTAATCGTTTATCGCTATCTGCCCGTGTTCACTATACTCGCATTCGCTGTGACATGTCTAAGTTGAGGAGACATCCTATAGATCAATTTGCATTTCCTCGAGAGTGCTTTTATCTTTCACATGTCACCGTGACTTTCTGTTCGTTACACCGAGGACAAGAAGCATCCCTTGTTCCTTTGTGTTTCGCTGTAGCTTTATGATATATTGAGAAAACCTCTCGTAGAACACCCCAAGTGTTACCGATATGCCTTTCCTTATGTGCCTTCCACTCACTGAGACATAGGGATATCTCTCGCCGATGGGTTCCTTTGGCTTGTTCATAGTCGCTGTAGCACTCATACATCAGAGAGACCTCTTGTAGACTTGTTATGTTTCACCGAAAGTCACCCCGAGCTGGCCCTTTGTTCGCCAAGAGAAAACATATCTCACACCGAAGGCCATCAGAAAGAACCCCAATGCTTCATTGGTAAGAGATGTGCATGTTGCTATGACCCTTCAGCGAAGACCTACGTTTGGCCGAAAAGGACACATACGAAGTGTCAGCGAGACCGAAGGTCACTCGTCGAGACTTCATATCGATAGCCCAACCAACACCGAGATGCACCCTCCTACCACCGGTCGGCAAGACAAATAGAAATCGCCAAGACCTCAGCCCGATGGCCAAACTCATGCCGATACGCTCATCCTTGGTTGCCGAAACAACACGAATGTCATGCCAATAGCCACCCATAGGAAAATGCCGATCGCCGAGATAGAGAAAAGGTCTTGCTGAAACACCTGCAACAAATGAATGCTAACACACAAGCAACATGGGTCAGGGAGACCCAAACAGACTCATGTCGAAATGGACTCAAAGGTGGAAAATGCAGCCATGGATGAAATATAGGACAAAAATGAGCCAAAATATGAGCAAACAAATCATGAAATGAAGAAAATATGCATAAGGAAGGACTCATATGGAGACTCAGGGATATGAAAGATATGCAAAATTATCAAACTTTAATAGTTTCAACAGTGGCTCTGTCTGGGGATGAATGATAGTGAGATCATTGCAAGGATCCAAAATCTTGGTTGAACAGAGTAGACACAAAATGAAGAACCAATGAGCAGCAATGGAATGAATGGTAATGGAAGTGAATGCAAAGTGGAAGTGACTAGAAAATGATAGTGAAATGGAGATGGATGAAAACCTAAAACTACTGTGCATGGAAAATAATTTTAAAGAGGATACACAAGAGTTGTCCATGCACTGGCAACCCTCAATCCTCTGTGTTACTCAAGAGAAGAAAAGCTTCAAGAATTTCCCGTGAATAGGAAATTCTTGATCTTCACCAGCCATGTTCTGTAGATAATATGAGTCTTCACCCTTCTTTCCAACAACAACAAAAGGTCCCAGCCAAAGAGCTTCAAATTTACCATGCTTTCCTTTCTCCTGACACCTTGCATTCCACATCAACACCAAATCATTTTCTTCAAATTTTCTATTCTTTTCCTTCTTGTCAAATAGATACTTCATGTTTTGACTTTGGGCCTCTCTCCTTACTTCATCAAGTTCAGCAAGTTGCTCCATTATGTCTTCCATGGGTTCAAGAACTTCCAAATCTTCATGTAAAACAAACTTGTAGACTGGTAACAAATTCTGCAGGGGCATCCTGGCTTGTGCTCCATACACCAATTCAAATGGGGATTTTCCAATCGCCCTCTTCACAATGATCCTATCAGCCCACATAGCCAGTGTTAATATTGAATCCCAAGCCTTCTTGTTCTGTCCTAACACTCTCCTTATAATCTTCAAAAGACTCTTATTGCTGGACTCTGCTTGACCATTGGCTTGTGGATGATAAGGGGTTGCATAAGAAATAGTAATACCATACTTACCATAAAAGCTTTTGAATTCATCTGACCTAAAGCACATCCCATTATCTATGATTATCCTCAATGGTGTACCAAATTTGGTGATAATGTTGTCCATCAAGAAATTTGTTACAACTTTACTTGTAGCCTGCTTGGTTGGGATTGCCTCCACCCATTTTGTAAAATAATCAGTGGCAACTAGAATCCATCTATGTCCTCCACTTGACTTCTCCTATATCTCTCCAATGAAATCAATTCCCCATTGATGAAAAGGGGCATCGGCATGCAAAGGTTGAAGTGGCAAAGAACCCTGATACTTCAATCTTCCAGTAAAATTTTGGCAAGCTTCACATTTTCTCACATGTGTAAAAGAATCATTAAAGACCTTTGGCCAATAATACCCAGCCCTGAGAATTTTGTGTGCAGTTGTGTTTGCTGAATAATGTCCTCCACATACTCCTTCATGCATTTCACTTTAAACATGTTTGGCTTGTGACTCATCTAGACATAATAACAATATGCCATCTCTATTTCTCCAAAATAGATCTCTATCCATGAAGACATATTTTGATGCTTGCAACTTCAAAGTTCTCCTTTGGCTGTCACTCAATCCATCTGGACACTTCATGTATTTAAGATAATGCATAACATCAGTATACCAAGGAGTGTGCTCAATGCTTACAATTGCATTCCCTTCTTCTATATTATAGACTTGACTTGCTTCAATATTTGATTCTGCCATCAGCCTAGCCAAGCCTTGAACTCTTACTAGCTTAGTGATCTGTATCTCCATGTCAAACTCTTGAATCTTGTTGATCCATCTGCATCTTTTCCCAATAACTTCAGACTGTGTTAAAATGTCTTTGACAACAACATGAGGGACATAAGCAATCACCTTTGCTCCAACAAGATACGGTCTGAATGCCTTTGTGGCCTTTACTAATGCAAATGCCTATTTTTCCATTATGTCATACTTCAATTCAGACCCTTGTAATGATTTACTAAAGGACACAAGCTATTCATAATCACCTTCATTCTTTTGTAACATAACAGTAGTAATAGTATGCATTGAGGCAAATGAAAAAAATCTGAAAAGGCTTTGTAAAATCTGGAGACTTAAGAACGGAAGCCTCTTTGATAGCCCTTTTGATAGACATAAAAGCATCCAAAGCTTCAGCAGTCCAATCCATTTTTTGTCCTTTCTTCAACATTTTAGATATGGGCTTGATGATCTCAACAAAATTAGAAACGAATCGTCTGACAAAATTAATTTGTCCAAAGAAAGATTGTATTGCCTTGACAGTTTTGGGAATAGGAATTTTATCAATAGCTTCCACCCTCTCAGGATCTATTCTAATTCCCTCTTTTGAGACAATATTCCCCAAGAGCTTACCCTCTGTGACTGCGAAATGACACTTCTTTGGATTTAAACTAATACCATATTCAAGAGCTTTAATAAATACCTTTTCTAGATGTTGCACATGATCTTCAGCCTTCTTTGAATAAGCAGTCAAGTCATCCTAGTATACTACCATGATAACATTAATCAAATCAGCAAATGCTACATCCATGGCTCTTTGGAAAGCCGCTCCAGCATTAGTGAGACCAAATGGCATTCTTATGTATACATATGTTCCCCAAGGAGTTGTGAATGCTATTTTGTATTGCTCAGATTCCTTGACTTTAACCTAGTTGTATCCTGAAAACCCATCCATCATAGATAACAACTCACAGCCTGTCATCTTATGCAATATAGCCTCCATATTGGGTAGAGGATAATTGTCTTTGAGAGATGCCATGTTCAGATTTCTGAAGTCCACACATAATCTAATATCACCATTCTTCTTTCTTACAGGAACCAAATTAGAAACCCATGTTGAATGTCTGATTGGTTTGATAATTCCTCCATCTCTGAGCTTTGTCAATTCTTCTTGCATTTTAGGCTCCAGTGTTGGATTTATAGGTCTTTGCTTTTGTCTAAAAGGCTTGGCGTCTGGCTTCAGTGGTATTTCATGCTGAAATAAATCTTCCCTGTATGCTTTCAGATCTTCATAAGACCAAGCAAAAACATGCTTGTACTTTCTTAGCAACTCTATCAGCATTCTTCTAATTGTAGGGCTGATCTTCTTTCTAATGTATACCTTTCTTGGTGCTATCTCAGTCCCCAAGTTGACTTCTTCAATATCTTCTCTTCTGACTGGCGTTTGTTTCATTAGACATCTATCATTTCCATCATACAACCTCTCCAATGCCACTAGACCCTTGGGAAATTTATTTGTTTTGAGCAGCAATATCTCCTTGCCAAACACAGTTTGTTTCCCATCTACCTCCTCAACAAAAGCATTGAAATCAATTTCCTGGGCCTCATATTGATCTATACAATGAAGAAACTTCAAAAGATCAGCATCATCATTGAAGACCTGCCAACTATAAACATTATCAAGAATAGCAGGCCTTGTCTTGAATTCAAACTGTGATACCCCAGCCAATGTGATATCATTTCTTTTCAGTGCCACATTTGCTAAAAAATCAGCCATTATATTCTTTGACCTATCAATCCACTCAATTGAGAAGGCATCAAACAATTCAATTGTGTCCCATGCAACATTCCTATATTGCTTTAACCTTTTGTGTTTTGCTGCATACTTGGATTTAATCTGTGAAACAACCAACTTAGAATCGCCCAAAACAGCCAATAACTTGATTTTGTGTTTCACAGCTATGTTCAAGCCTGTCAATAAAGCTTCATACTCTGCCACATTTTTTGTACATTCAAATTCCAACAAGAATGAATATTTAAAAGTAGTACCTTTAGGGGAAACAAAAACAATCCCAGCGCCATTACCTTCTTGGCTGCATGCTCCATCGAAATACATCTTCCATACTTCATTGCAACTTTGTGCCACATGTTTTTCAATTGGATCACTATTAGTTAATTCTGGCTGAACTGGTTCAATCTTAAAACTTCCAATATCAACATCACAGAAACAATTGATCTGATCTTGAGGCACATAATCAACAAGCTGGTTCATTCTTGGCTCTCTATGCAACTTGACTTCCTAACCATTCACTGGTATTGTAGCATAAGACAGATCAAATTGAACATTTCCACCAACAACTGTTGTCCACTACCTTGACAAAAGCATCCCGAACTGAGGAGTATCAATGAATGTTATATCTATATTATAAGACACCTGTGGATAAGAAGCTAGTTTGACTTCAACACCTCTCATAATGCCTACCATAGGTACAGGTCTGTTATCCATTGCATAACACTTCCCTTCATATGTATCAACACACAAGACCAACTGCTTCATAACACCTACTGGCATAATATTTATAGCAGCACCAGAATCTATCATGCAATTCCTCAACAATTTATTATTTATAAGCAATGTGGTGAAGAATGGATCCACTTGTGGGGAGGTTGTTAAAACATCACCCAAATAGACTTCTAATTTATTTAAATTTTCCTGTCTATTGACTTCTTCAGAATTCATATATTTTTCATTTCCATTTGTAATCAATTGAACAACATTATCTCTGTACTCCTTAATTTTCATCAATTCAAGTAGTGGAACATACATTTTTACCTGGGATAACGCCTGTGTGAAGTCAAAAGAGGAGCTCTCCATCTTAACAGTCTTCTTCAGTTCTGATGTTTCTCCCTTGTTTTCTTCTTTTTCTTTTTTATTAGGCTGATCAAACTTTTGCATATCCTTGTGTAATTCTTCAACTTTCTGCTTGTGGACTAGCTTCTGTTCAATTTTATCATGCTGTTTATTTTCTAGCTTCTTTACAGTTTCTTGTGTTGTCTTTTGATCTTTTACAAAAATTCCCCAGGCATGCCTTCTAGCTCATTTACTTTTCTGTTTCTCAACTAGTATTTACTTCTTGCTTCTTCAACTACTGCAACAGTGAGTCTTTCTATTTCTTCTTTGGTGAGTCTTCTATTATTACTTTGAGTAGGCGCCTCATCAGAATGTGGCTTAGTATACTCCTTTTCATAATCTTCTTTAGAGTCATAGAAGATCTACTATTCTGCCATGTGGATGTTGTACTTCTAATTTGAAACATCATATTCATAACCTTCATCCTCAGAAGATGACTACTCCTTCTCAGCATGGTAAAAGGTATTTGAAGTCAAGTAGACCTTGTAATCTTCTACATTATTCTCCATCGGCATTCCCTCTTCTTGCATCCACTGAGCTACAACACAATAGTCTGGAGAATGTGGCTGATTACAAACTTCACAGAAGTAATTATTATTCACCATATAAGTTCCTCTTTTGCTCAATGGATCAGGAGTCTCTTTGTTTCTTGGCCTTGCTGTTACAGGTTTTCCATCCTTCCAGTCTGTATTACAAGGCATGTCATGTAACCTTGGCCTCTCATTTCTATTCTCATTTATGTATGTATTCTTCTGTCTGTACTGATAATTATTACTTTGCTGAGGAGGCTTTGGGTTGTCTCTTTTATTAATTATACCAACAGCCTTCCTGTTATTTTCAATTGTCAATGCAATCTTCTATGCTTCAGCCAGATCTCTTGTAAATCTATTTCTCAGTTCGTACCCTGTTTTGGGATCAAATGCATTTAAATAAACACTTAAAGCTACAAAATATGGCAACCTTGATCCAGGAGGTACCTTAGTTTGCAATTTGTTAAATCTTCGATTGAAATCATAAACTGAGTCATTTTGATTTTTCTGAATCCTCATCAGTTCATGAAGAGCTGCATCTGGTGCATTTAGATTTCCATACTGCTCTAAGAATCGATCTTGGAATACTTGAAGAGAATTAATTGAATATGCTGGCAAGCTGTTAAACCAATCCCTAGAATCTTCAACAAGTGACATCATAAACAGCCTCATGTGCAAGTCCTCATATGGCATACCTATATCTTGAATGAACACATTGAAATTCCTTAGATGTTCTTCAGCAGCGACTGCATTGCTCCTTGTAAACTTGGGAACTAGACCTCTCCAGCTGCTATCCATAGGGTAAGGGCATAGATGGAACCCTGCCAAATCAAACTGCCTGATCATTGTTGCGTATTGGTGAGGGGGAGGGATAGGTGGATATTGATACTGATGCATAGGATTATTGTATTGTGCATTATGCCAGCCAACGAGGGATGTGATGTTGACCAGGAGGTGGATGCATATTCGTATGCTGTGTGGGAATATGAGGCGGATGATTTGGCTACTTGTGATGATTTCCTATCTGATGGCAAGGAGAAACAGGCGGACCAGAAGGCCCTGCACCATGATTGCCCTGCTTATTAGGTGGCACATACTTTGAGGGGCGATCAATAGTCTAAGCAATGTTTTGATTTTTATGCAATTCAAATTCTTTCATTGCTTATATCATCTGGGCCTTTTCCTGTTCTTCTCTCCTTTTTCTGAGATTCAAACCGTGCTTTGACTTCCTCATAAGTCAAGGACTCATAATCAGTTTGAGAAATCACATTCTCATTAATCTAGTTTTGATCATTTTTCATCTTCTAATCATATTCATGCTGAATTATGAGTCATTCAGACTCAAGTCTAGCTTCAAACTCAGCCTGTTTCCTAGTTTCAAGCTTAGCCTGTTTCTGAGGATTGAGAGAAGAGAAAGGATTTCTTTGATCTTTAGGGGTACAAAGTTCTACACTTGAATCATCTCTCCATGTATTATAACAATTATATGTTTCACCATATACTCTTGGTGCTTTGCCTTTGTCTGTTATGCACATGTCCTCATTGATCCTCTTTCCTTTATCAGCTCTGTCATCTTTGTGTCTCCACTTACTGCTGTCAGTAGGGGCTCCAGTATGACCTCCCCTGTATTGAGACCTTCTTCCATTCATGATGAATAGTTGTAAAATTTCTGTCAGAGTCGCCACTCACTTTTATCAAAAATGAGAAAAGGTTTGATACTTTTTATTCCCAGTGGAGTTTGTGCAAGATTTCTGACTCTATGATTAAGGCCTTGATTTTGATTGTTCCCCAGCAGTCGCCAATTTGTTAGCTCTCAAAAATGCAGGTTGAATGCCTCAAGAGGCTGCCAATCTCTTGATACGTTTTAGGGTAATAGACAAGGTCAAGAGAACTCAACCTTCTACTCTTTAGGTGCTGCAAACCTGGGCGGGTGTACCTTTTTGAATGGTGCAGACTTAATATTTTCTCTTTTTTCTTCAATACTTCTTTTGCATATTTTATTTTTTTATATATTCAAGTTTTATCAATTGACCTTTTCAATTTTAATAATGGATAGACTATTTTATTCAATTTTTAAAATTGTGAAAATTTTGTTATTTAAAATAATTTCGAGAGATATAATTATTTAAAAAGAAAATTTGAGACTTAATAAACAAATAATATAATTTTATATTAAGTTTCATTACAAAAAGGAAAATATTTACTATAAAGTAAGGATCAAAGTGTTCTAAACATTCTTAAAAAATCTTGAAGAGAAAGACTATTTTTTTACTTTTAAAAGTGAATTTATAATATGTAATTTACTATTCTCTATTCGAAATTTAAGCTAATTAATTATAAAGAACATTAAAAGGAATGATTCTTTCTTCATTACTAAATTTAAGCAATTAAGTTTTAACATATAATTTGTTATTATTTATTTAAAATTTAAACTAAATAATATATAATTTGTTATTATTTATTTAAAATCTAAACTAATTAATCATAAAGAATTTTAAAAGGAAAGATTGTGTCTTTATCATTAAAGTTAAATAGTTAAGTTATATTTCTTCTTTACTTTGAAAAGTGCAGTTATAACATATAATTACTATTGTTTATTTGAAATTTAAACTAATTAATTATAAAGAATGTCAAAAAATAGATTGATTCTACATTATTAAATTTAAATAGTGAAGTTATAACATGCAATTTAGTATTCTTTATTTGAAATTTGAACTAATTAATTATAAAGAACATTGAAAGGGAAGATTACATCTTCATTGTTAGATTTAAATAGTTAAGTTATATCTTCTCTATATTTTGAAGTGAAGTGAAATTATAACATATCATTTAGTATTTTTTATTTGAAATTTAAATAAAAAAGAATTATTGCTTCTTCATAACTAAATTTAAATTGTTTTAAATTTTCTTCTATTTAAAACATTGATTGTTTCAAATAAAAAACATCATACTAACTATTTAAATTAGTTTTCATTTACTAGCATCTTTATATTTAATCATTTTTAAGATTATCTAATAAATTATGAAAGCTTAAAAATCTATGGCTTTCAAAATATTGATGTAAAAGAGGATAAGATGTTGAAAAGTTTGTTGTTATATAGAAAACCTTTTCCATGGCAGTTTGTAATAAAGTTTAAAGTGCAGAATGAAGATAAAGAGGTTTAACGACGTGGGATCTTGTGCATCAACAAGGCAGCTCTGAAAAGTGTTAAGCATTGCTTAAGATTTCTTTTACTTGTCTTTCTTCTTTTAATAATTACTCAAGTCAGTCACGGTTTGGAATCTGGCTCGGGCAAGACAACAGCATGCTTTTCTACTTCTACTATACTTTATAAAGAATCCCTCTGAGGTTTTGTATTTTATAAGCTGATGGAAAGAGCATGAAAAGCATAAAAAGTGAGAGATAATTAGGGACCCACTTGAATTAGATTACAGAATGGATTGGGGCTTCCAAAGCACTGAACTGGGAACATATTTGGAAGGAGGAGGCAAAGAGTTATGATACACTGTTTTCTAAAAGTTCCATAGCCTTGGCATGCATCTCTGAGAGAAAAAGTGAGAAAGAATGAGAAAAAAAGTGAGAAACAATGAGAAAAAAAGTGAGAGACTATCAGAAGTGGTGGGCTTTCAGGGTGAAATGGAATTGGGTGTTGGCGTGGAGGGCGGTCGGCCACCTTTTTATAAGGGGATTAAGTGAGAATGGAAATGTTCGCGCGTGGGGTTGGTAGAATGATGAAGCTCTCCGACAAGACAAATGAGACAGTTACTCTCACAACCATTAATTTTTCCTCCTCTTTCACCAGAAAGGACATGTTTTTCCATCCTTTTCAAGCATTTCAAAGCGGGATCCCAAGGCCTCCTTTCCATGCGTATACAATAAACAATCTCTCTTAATTACATCATTCATTATAATCTATCGACCCTCCTCATCATATCGACCACCTCCTCCAACATCATTTGGATTCCCCAATCTCCGCTTTAAAATGTCGTTATGCTTCGTCCTTCTCTTCATCTCTTGTGTTTTCCCAAATCCAGATGTTAAAGTTCGTTATTTTGAGAGTGGAGCAGTTCGGATCATTTCATTTCTTGTAAACGTATAATCACTTGCCGCCTTCTTTGATTGATTGATTCAATTGGGTAATGTGTAAATAGAATTTTGGGTTGTTTAAGTGTGAATTAGCCGCGTTCCTTGATTGATGGATTAGATAACTTGGGTATTGTTATAAATAAATTTTTGGGTTGTTCAAGTGTGCGAAAACCTATCACCATGTCCTTCCTTTGATTGATGGGAGTCACTTGGGTATTGTCCTAAACAGAATTTTAGGTTATTTTAGTGTGTATTAGATCACTTCACTTTTAGTAAACACTTCCCTTCTCCTTTCATTGATTGACTTGGGTATTGTAAATAAAAATTTGGGTTGCTTGAGTTTGTGTTAGGTCTTCAGACTGCATGTAATGGGGTCGTAGTGGTAATGTTATTCTATTGTAGGATGACCTGATCAAATGGAAGAAGATTGGAGATATGGGCAATGGCGAGAACGGCGCTGATAATAATATGTCGCCTGCAAGAAGATCAACAAAGGTTTTTTCTATATATATTGACTGGTGAAAGGGATATTGGGACGGTTCAATCCGAAAACATGATTACAGAACGATTGTAATGTGATCTCTGATTGAGCCGCGCCAATATCACTTGTATATTATCACGGCAATCAGGTACGCCCATTCTTATAACTTCCTTCTCGTCCAAGGCCTTGCTTAACATTTTGGTAGTACTGTAATAACTGGAAGGAAACAAAATATACTAATTTCAACACTTACTAGAGAATAATCTGTCTATATTCTGGTTGATAAGTGAAACCATTGTTGAACCAGATGTATAGACACATTTTCTTAGACATTGCCATTTATTTTGCTGGTAGATTATATTCTAGTACTATGTTGAAACATAAAATTTAGAGTTCTCTGGTATAAATTTGATTTCAGTTCATCTTTCTTTCTTTTCTAATTACAGGGTTCATAAAATTGAGAATGCATCTCCTCCCACCATGTATAGAAAGTAACTGGTGTTGTGATACCCATTGTAGGAGTACAATTAAGACAACATATGAGATGGGTTCTACAATATGAGTGTATAAGTATATGAGTGATACCCATTGTAGGAGTACAATTATGACAACATATGAGATGGGTTCTAGAATATAACTGTATCAAGTATATATATGAGTGATTATGTTGCCCTAAACAGCCAGTACATTGTGATACCCACTGTAGGAGTACAGTTAAGACAACATAAGAGCTGGATTTTAGAATATGAATGTATCAAGTATATGAGTGAATAAGTATGTTGCCCTAAACAATCAGTGCATTGTGATCAATATAATGACCGTTTATGTGAGAAACTTGAGTTCAAATGTCTGGATAAATGATAAAACATATCTTTTTTATATACCAGTTTCTTTCTGCAATCCGACTATAAACAGCACACTCTAAGCTGACTTACATAAATGACTCATACGCTTTGCACATATACTGTATTGTTCACATATAAATTAGGGTTGCATTTCCTGCTCGCCAATCGGGGTAACAATTGTTATTGCTTATTTGAAGTGCAATTCAATAGTTGGTAAAGGGTAACCATTTCTATTGCTTGTTTTGAACTGGAACTCAACAGTCGATAAGTTGTATCGTGGTGGTTAAGTTCAGCGGTACGATAGATATGATGTGATTAGAACTTTCTTGTGAGCTATAAGTGCAAACTTGAAGTTGGTCCTCGATGAAGTTTTATTCCATCTACTTTTTTCTCAATGGCATAATTAACGGATGAATTGCATTGCAGCATTGCTCTCACAAACGTATTGTCAAACTACCTTTTGCGAAGTTGGTCCCATTTTGCACATATTCTCACTGTTTTCCTTTTCTACTTTGTAGAAACAGGTTTCCAAAGCAACATGGATTCTCACCGTCATATGCGGCCATATTTGGGCTACCTTAGACTTGCAGTTATTCTCTTGGCAAGTCAGGTTCCATGCTCTTAAGTGAAGTACATTTCAAATTATATTATAAATTGATGCTGTAATGCAGGATTAATTAAGTATTTTACTATAAGTTGATTCTGTAATGCGAGATTAAGGGAAAAAAATGGAATAGCCAAGGGTTTAGAACAAAAGAGATGGTGGTTGGTGGTACAGTTCTATCCAAAAATACAATTATAGTAATTTTATCTTAGATTATAGTGACAGTTGGTATTGTTGTTTAGATTTAAAAATCACTTTAAGTTTTGATTTCGTTTAGATAATTTATCTGAAATTTCACTAATTTCTTCAATAGGACCCACCTATTAGTGTGATTTAAGATGAGCC
Source organism: Sequoia sempervirens (assembly GCA_007258455.2). NCBI lineage: Eukaryota > Viridiplantae > Streptophyta > Pinopsida > Cupressales > Cupressaceae > Sequoia > Sequoia sempervirens. The sequence continues at coordinate 957,696,228 of VDFB02281492.1, read as the reverse complement.
ATCTAAACAAGTCAAAGTTTAGAATATGTTGTTCAAGTCAAAATGATATTGTCAACCTCAACTTAAAAAACCAACAAATAACAAATAATATCTCAGATTGCTTACTTTTGGAGAGTGTCCATTGTACTCTTTATCTCTTGTACAAATGAATATTTCCATTAATAAAGCTCAGTGGTATTCTCCTTGTTTTAGAGAATACTGATCTATGGTAAGATTATGTCAGCTATCAATTATAGTTTGCTGCAGATTTTTTAAGATACTGTACTTTCATAAGCTTTCTTGCTCTTCTATTCTTTTCATGTTTAGGAGTTACTCTTTTAGGTTATGGCAAACAAAAATATTATGCTGTCACTTACCCCATAGATTTTTCTTTCAACTCAGATATAGCAAATCATAACAAAGTTCTTAGCTTATTACTTTTCCATCCTGGAATGATTAATGAGCGAGTCAGCAGTTATTAAGTTGGATTCCAGCATTGACATCAGAGATCACCAAAGGTATGTAAAAAGATCTTTTAAAAAGGTAAAACTTTAAGTGGCTTGCTTACTTAATGCTGATCTACGGGTGCCTTTATTTGCACATGTAAGTCTCTCTTGAAATTGGAGGCATAAAAGAGTTGTACCTATTAGCACTCTGGATGACAATATATCTTTTGTATAGTTCACTCCACCATTTATCTCCATGTTTTCCAATTGTAAAAAAATGTAATGTTTTTCTCATGTGAGTTTTCTCCCTTTTTTGGGGTGCATTAATCAATTAATTTTCGAAGTTGGGTTTGATGAATGTTAATAGTGAATGGTTGAGCCTAAACTCTTAACTTTGTTTTGGGATATTGAATATTGTTTCAAAAATAATTTAATAATTATTTTACATTTAATTTTAAATTATTAAATTTGTATATAATTTTAAGAAAATAAAATAGACTTTATGATAATTTATCAATATAATACTATAATAATTTAGAATATTTTAATTTTATAATTATTATAGTAATTTAATAGTATGATAAGTCAATCAATTAAATTTTAAGTTAGTCAAATGATTAAGATTAGAATATGTAAATTGTAAATTAAAATGAAGGAAGAAGATATTGCTTAGAATATATTTTGATGGTTTTAATATTTGAAATAATTAATGAGTTGTTATATTAGATTATAATTTGATGTTCAATTTAATTTCGTATAGATTACATATATTGACCAATCAACATACTTCTAAATCCTAGGATGAAATAATGTTTACAATATTGTCCAGCCAACAAGATTGGGTCCTATAGGAACTATCTCATCCTCTAACACTATGGACCTTTAAACCCTCATTGTCTATAAAGTGCACATTCTTTCTACATAAAATACGACATTTAACTTAGTGCATTTGAATATTTTTTATAAGAGGACTAAATTATGAAACATCCTTTGTTCTGATTCAAACCCTATTGTTAATTTTACAAGATTGAAGACACAAAGGACATGTGTATGGAATTCCTAGATGACATAATATCTATCAAGGACTATGTAAGCCTAAATTTAATTTTGGATAATTCCTTCTAGAGATTCTTTTAATGATGTGTCATGAATTTAATCAGTGATTACTCATGGCCTATCTAGATTGTCTTTAAATATAAGTTTGTGAGAAATCAATTTGAATTTTTGTTAACACATACTAACTAATAAACATCAATTTCTACAAATACCAACTTTAATAGTGGTCAATTTAAATTTTGAAATGATGAGGTTACATGTGTGGTTTTATCTAGGGGACATAATAGCATCCCCAATTTGATTCAACTAGAGAAATCTCTAATGAATCAAACCCAAACAATTATATGGATAGAATAATCAAATCAAGTTAACAAAATACTAGATAATGGCTAGATTATGCATATAAATTAACATGGATTAAGCATTAAGGAAAAGGTATTACAATGAAGATAAAAGTGAGTTTAAAATGAGAAGGTAAAAGGGAGATGCATGCACTTTCCTCCTTTAGATTTCTCCCTCACTTTGGTGAGAATTTGAACTACACGAGTCACTCATTCTAAAGTAAAGATGAAATTCATTGTTATATGAAATAGACTCATAGAAATATAATTAAATGATCTCACTTTATTTATTTGTGTTCTTTGTAGACTTATTTTTTATTTATAAATAAATAAACAAAAGATCTACAACTATGTTCAAATGATCATGTGAGAAGTATATACATTGCATATATATACTCTCGATGTATTCTATGCAAACAATAAGAAGGGAGTTGGCTACAAATAAACTCCATTTATTTCATTTTTCATCCCCTCTTTACAATTTGAAAAAAATGGGAAGACCATATGAGAAAGATGAAATTTATAAGATATCTTATGGGTTAGGGTTTGCTTAAGATACCGTAGATCTAAGGGTTGTGATGAAACCTCATCCAATGGTAAAAAATTAGTGCACTATTTATTGATTATAAGTAATGATTACTTTAAGTAAACTTGCTTAATTAACAAAGTTGTCCATGGTGGGAGATAATGCAACTAGGACCCATGACTTTAAGTTGTAACTTAAAGTCACTTTTATAATATCTAAGTATGAACTTTGGAACTTTATAAAATAAAATAAAAAGGTCATTCTATGAGATATTTAAATAAGAGATTTTACTTTATAAAGTTGAATTAAAGAAATAAGTTGTGGATTATAGGGAATTTAATTGTTGTGATTGAAACCCAATGATAATAAACCATTGAAATCTTAAGGTATTAAATATTCATTATAATTGTATAAATTAATCCTCCCAAGAGTAACCAAGTGTAAATGGCTCATATAAAGTAAAGTAATTTTATAAAATTAAACCCCTTTCATGAATAAAGGCATGGGAAATTAACTTGATACCATACCTCAAAAATTGCGCTAGGGTAAAATCTATAAAAATAACAATAAATAATTCATTGTGGGTAAAGTAAGATTTAAGGATTTAATTCCCTTATAGTTTTAAGTGTTTATCAATTTTATATTAAAGACAAACTAATTTAAGGTTTTTAAGTAGGCTAATTATCATTGGAAGGAAGGATTATTAAAATCTTGAACAACTTAGGTTCAAATTATTTATGCAACCTTGAGGAATTAGAATTTAAGTCATTATTGATATGTAACTAAATAAGTTATTAAATTTAATAGTATCCTAATTTATTCAAAAAGGAATAAGTGAATATCCAACCAAGTTATGCTAAGTAACTAATTCAAATACTAATGTTGGGAATTTAATCTCTTCTGGACCTAGTGGATAGTCAACTGATGATTGATATGCTTGAACCTAAGGTGTTCATGAAAATAATTAATGACACAATATCCCTTGGTCTTAGGTGTTAGCTCCTTATATACAAAAAATGGTTTAAGTCAAAACTTATGTATTAGGGTCAATCCTAGAAGGTTGAGAAGGTGTGTTTGCAAGTAAACCCTAGGTGTGGTTGTAAGGAGAATCCCTTAGATTTAATTTTCACACTTGATGAGATGTCACAATATATACTTGTGTAGCTCAAACCATAGTTGGGTTCTCAATACAAGTTGATGAAAGTGCACTTTGGTGGTGATAAGAATTTAATTAATGTTCAAAAGAATTGGATAGGTTTTCATAGTAAAAAAATTTGGGCATTACATTTGGTATTAGAGTGATGGTTACAACACCAAGAGCTTTGGGAGTTATTTGGCTCTAGGTTAATATGTAAATTAGTGACGCCCAAGTCACAAGGTAAAGTTAGAATAATTTGTGAAACCAACTTGAATGACCAAAATTGGCAAGATTTATGTGTCATTGGAGCTCAAGATTAATTGCATTACCTATGATTTTATGGGACATAGAGATATATGAAATGAGTTAAATTAACTATTTTACATATTATTTTGGCTTCCTTATTCTTGTTAAACAATGTGTTGGTAGTAACACTCTCTTGTGAAAATCAAACCAAAACTAGATATTCAACAAGGTAAACAACATGATCAGATAGAGAGAACTTCAAGAAGCACTTAGGGTACAATAGGATTATAATTTCCTCTCATAATAATATATAAATTTAAGCATTGAGAAAATATGAAAGAGTTCATCACAAGACATGACTAATTTGTAAAAAATGTAAATTAACCAAGATGAACTAATTGGAATTGTAAACAATATTTGTTTGTATGACTAGCATAGAGTAAAAACCCTTAAGCATTATGATGCAACTAAACAATTGAGAATACAATTGGATTGTCAATTGTTGTGGCCTACACACACAAAAGTCTTTTGAAATAGATTGAGAATTCATTTTCTAGGATTAACCAACACATGAATTAATAGAGTAAAGAACATTATTATTTTTCATTATCAAATATTTAAATGTTTACAACAACAACTTCAAAGAGCAAAACAAATATCTATAAATTAGCTAGAGGCATATTTTTTTGCATTCAAGCTATATAAATTTGATACAAGAGTCCTCCAATCAACTACAACAACAAAAAACATAACCAATAAATTCTATTACTTCATTCAAGGGCATCCCTAGTTGGATCTTCAGGTGTTTTTTCTCGCACTCATAAATTTTCTTTCATTTTCCTTTCATTATTCTCTTCTTCTCAACTAGGATGACTCTCTCCCTAACATTATTGTTTCATTTCTCTCATTTTTCCCTCTTTGGCATTGGAAACTCTTCCTCTTTGACTTTTGACCAGAAAATTAAATTGGTTTACCAAATTTGTCCTTCACCATTTCACTCCACTACCTCTTTCACCAAGTGACTAGATTCCTCCACTCCCATTTCAATGCAAATTTTTAAATACTAAGTTGAGTTACAATATGCCAAGAAGGTTCTTCCTCTGCTTGGGAGTGAGATTTTGTGTAACTCCCAAATTTCATTAATTATTAATTTCCAACACCTCCATCTCCAAATTTAAATCAAATTTGCATTCAATCGAATTGACTTTAATTTTGAGGAGATAGGAGGAAATTATAATTAAAATGATATTAATTCCTACAAAACACAACCAACAAGAAAAAATCAAAGAAAACATTTTTTTGGTGTGTAGGATTGCTCATGCACATGGATGCTCCTACATCAAAAAAATTAGGTAAGAAAGAATGTTTCATGAGTGAGGGCTCATCAACATTCATCTAGATTTTGGATTCCAAGCCTCTAAAGTTATGAAGTTTTAACCCATGTTACCTCTTCCATCTTCTTTCATTTCCATTTGATTAGATATCCCTTATATTCTTTTCCTTGTGTCTTCCTAACTATCCTAGAATCCCTCACTTCATCAATTTCCTTTTCATTATTTTTTATTTGATGTTCCCATTGCTTAGTGTCTCAAAAATATGAGACAACACCATCCTTCCCACTTATTTTATCTTCATGAAAATGATATAAATCAGCCACATTGAAGATTGATGAAATGTCCAATCATGGTAGAAATATTATCTCATAAGCATTAGCTAAAAACTTCTTAATAACCTTGCATGGCCCTATCCATTTATATTTTAGTTTTTTATAAGTACCTTACAGAAATATTTCATTTTTTAGATGAGCCAAAATCAAGTCTCCCTCCTCAAATTCTTTTCTTCTCTTTCTTAAATCAGTATGTTCCTTGTACCTCTAGGTTCTTGTCTCCAAGCTATCATTCACCTCTTTGTGTAGTTCCTATAAATACTCTACATAATCCTCTGCTACAATAATTTCTCTTCCAAAACCAACACTATCTCTTAATTCATGAACTCCTCTTGGGATAAATCCATAAATAATATAAAAAGGACACTTACTTGTGCTTTTGTTAATAGAGTTATTATAAGCAAATCTAGCTTGGGATAAAATCACATCCCATTGTTTTGGCTTCCCATTTATCAAAAACCTCAACAAATTTCCAAGACTTCGATTTACCACTTCCATTTGACCATCCATTCAAGGATGGTATGCTGAACTAAAATTCAATTTCGTATCCAATATCTTTCATAGAGACTTCCAAAAATGATCAACAAACTTTGTATCTCTATTTGAAACAATACTTTTTGGAAAACCATGTAATCTCACTTCTTTGAGAAGCAAGTTGGCAACATGTGATGCATCATTCAATTTCTTGCAAGGAATAAAATGTGCTATTTTTTAAAATATATCTACCACAACAAAAATGGAGTCATTACCTTTTTGAGACATTGGCAACCCAAGAATGAAATACATGTTCACTTCTTCCCATGGTCTCTTTGGAATTGGTTCCTTTTACATATTGACAAATTGAACATCCTTGCACAATAATCTTCACATCCTTACTCAATTATAGCCAATATTACCCTTCACTAAGCTTCCCAAAAGTCTTTTGCATGCCAAAGTGTCCTCCAAGTCTACCACTATATTTTTCTCTAATCAAATTATCTCTCATGGATCCTTTTGGAATGCACTTGACTGATGTCCATTAAATAACAACCCTTCTTGAATAAAATAATCCAGCCATTTGGTTTTATCCCTTTTTAATGGACATGTAATAGCTTCCCATGCTTGACCAAAATCAGGTTCACTCTCATATATTTCCTTCATTGATTCAAAATCCACAACATTTATACTTTCATTTCTTTCAACAACAAGCATATCCTACTCAATGAATTAGGTACCCAATTTGATTTCTCACCCCTATGCTTTAAAACAAAAGAATAACTTTGAAGAAAATCAACCAAATTTATATGCCTTTGATTTAACTTACTTTGGATATTGATTAACTGTAAAGCATGATGATCAGTATAGAGAAAAAATCCTTGGTTAGTAGGTAGTGTCTCTAATTCTTGAGTGCTTGAACAATAGCATAGAAATCTTGATCATACACTAAATACTTCCTCTTGGACTCATTTATCTTCTCACTAAAGTAGGTTATAGGTCTTCCTTCTTGAATTAGAACTCATTCTATGGCTTTCCCACTTGCATCATAGACAACTTGGAACACTTTGTTGAAATCTAGTAATACTAGGATAGGTTGTTCGATCAATTTTTCCTTCAATATTTTGAAACTTTGTTCAACTACAACTATCCATTTGAATTATCTCCTTTCCCCCTTCATTGTGTCTATAATGGGAGCATATATACTACTAAAATTTCTAATAAATAACCTATAGAGTCTAGTAAAATCATGAAAAATCCTTGCTTCAAACATGTTCCTTGGTGTTGGCCAATCTAGTATTGCCTCAACCTTCTTTGGGTCCATCTATAGGCCTTCTTGAGAAATCATAAAACCTAAATATACCAACTCCTCTTTAATGAAGCTAATTTTTTTGAGATTAAATAGTATCTTCTCTTCCCTTAATCTTTGTGGAATAGACTTCACATGTCTTAAAATTTCTTCTTTTTCCTTACTAAAAATCAAGATGTCATCTAACTAAACAATTACAAACTTACCAAGAAATGGTTTCAACACCTCATTCATAAATCTCATGAAGGTACTTGGAGAATTAGTGAGTCCAAATGACGTAACTAACGATTCATATAATCCCTCCTTTTTAATGAAAGCAGTTTTCCATTCATCTTCTTCTGTGATCTTGATTTGATGATATCCACTTTTTAAATCAATCTTTGTGAAATATCTAACCCCACTCAAACAATCCATTAAATCATCCATATAAGGCAATGTAAACCTATAATTTATTGTTATTTTATTAATAGCTCTATAATCCATGCACATATACCATTCTCCATCCTTTTTAGGTGCCAAAACTATCGGTACCACACATGGACTTAATTTTTTCCTTATCAAGACTTTATCTAATAACTTTTGTACTTGATTGTTTATCTCTTCATTCTCTTTAGGGATCATTCTATATGCTGCCTTGTTTGATAGACTTGATCCTAGTATAAGGTCATTACAATTTCTCATACTTCTTATTGGTGGTAATCAATTTGGAAGATCCTTCATCAAAATATCTTCATATTCTTGCAATATCTCTTTGGTTTATTTGGGAACTTCTTGTTCTTCATTCTCTATCCCATCTTGTTGTGGATTGGAAACTGAGGCATAAAACACTTCTTCTTCCTTTATTTCCCTCATAAACTATTTTCTAGTGATCATGCACACCTTGGAATCATTTCCCACTTAATTTTTCTTCTTTTTTAGCAAGTTCAAGATATACTTTTTGTTGTCCTTAACAATGGTATAAGTATTTGTTTCACCATCATGTATAGATTTTCAGTCATATTGCTATGGTCTACCCAAAAGGGGATGGAATGCATCCATTGGCATCACATCACACATAACTTGATCTTGGTAATTACCAATTTGAAAATTCACCAAACATTGCTCACCCACCAAGAGTTGATGTCACTTTTACAACTAGGTAAATCAATATCGACTCAAGTGCCTTATTTTCTCTAACTTCAGCTTCTCCACCATCTCTTGTGATACTAAGTTATCTATGCTACCATTTTCCATAATTATGGTGAAACACTTCTCTTTTGATTTAAAAATTTCCTTAAACAAACTCCTCCTTTGTGTCAGTTCTTGATGATCCTTCTTTGGTTTTAAAAGAACTTTCCTTAACATGATAATTTTTTTTTCTTTTGGGTCCACTGGTTCTATTTCATATTCAGCTTCAGTGGTGAGGGTCTTCCCAATATTAGATTTTCCACTTCCTTGTTTTATTTGAGGACATTCAAAGGCCTAATGGCCTAATTCACCACAATTAAAATAAACTCTGGAAAACCCCCTTCCTCTTCCATATTTCCCTCTTCCACTTGACATTTCACCTCTCCCTCTTGAAGAATCCCCTCTTCCCCTTGCATTTGAGCCATAACTTGTTTGAGTCCATACTGTTTATTCTTATTTAGGTTGTTGTCCTCTCCTTGTATTTTCTTTCCCTCTACCTCATGAAGGCTTTCATCTTCCTATAAAATTTCCTTTTGATATTCTTGCTAACTTCTCTTCAAGCTTAAGTGCATACCACTATTCCACTATTCTTATCTTGACTGCATCTAGAGTTCATCTTGGATAATAATTTGTAACCCATTCACATACCTTGCAACCTTTTATTCATCATCTTAAACATTCCCAACATGAATTCCCAATTTGTATACTTCCTACATGTACTCCATGATGCTCAAATTCTTTTATTTCAGATTTTGTAGTCTCTTAAACAAACTAATGTGATAGTCTATAGGAAAAAGTTTAGCCTTCAACTTTGTGACCATCTTATCCCATGATTTAATCTTCTCCTTTCCTTTTCTTTATCTTTCAGTCTGTAATCAATCCCACCATAGGGATACATGTCCATTCAGTCTTGTGCAAGCATATTTCACTTTCTTTTTGTCCTCAATGGACTCTAATAAAAATACTTATGTATCTCTACAATCCAATCAATGAGTTCTTCTAGATTCAAGCTTCCACTATAGCTTGGTGGATCTATCCTTGGCTTAATTCCTAGCTTTGACAAAACTTGCAGGAATATATCCTCTTGTGCATGTCCTCCTACCTCTGCAACTTATGGTGCTTCCTCTTCTTCCTCAGTAATATCTCCAATAAGAATTCCTCTTTTTTGGGATACTTCGATGGCTTCTAGCCTTGCAATGATTTCCTTCAACATCTCCATAACTATTGGATTTTCTTCTCCTCATGGTGCTCTTCCTCTACCCCATCCTCTATGTTCCATGCTCTCTTCAAATTCCTTGCTATGATACCAAATGATGTATCTCAACAATTGAGAATCCAATTGGACTGCCAATTGTTGTAGCCTACACACACCAATCTTTTTGAAACAACTTAAGAATTAATTTTCTAGGATTAACCAACACATGAATTAACAGAGATTTAGGAAAATTGTTGTTTTTATTTATCAAATCTTCAAATATTTACAGAAATAGCATCAAAGAGAAAAAAAAGATATAGAAATTAGCTACAAGAATTATTTTTACATTCAATGTCTATAAATCTGCTACAAGAGTCCTCCAATCAACTAAATCAACAACAAAAGAAACCAAGAAATCCTATTACTTCATTCCTGGGTATCCCTAGATAACTCTTCAGGTGATTTTTCCCCCACTCATAAGTTTTCTTTTATTTTCCTTCCACTATCCTCTTCTTCTTAGTTGGGTGTGGCTCTCTCCCTAACATTATTATTGTATTTCTCTCCTTTTTCTCTCTTTGGCATTGGAAAATTTTCCTCTTTCAATTTTGACCAAAAAATTAAATTGGTTTTCCAAATTTGTCCTTCACCATTTCACTCCACTACCTCCTTCACCAGGTTCCCAGATTCCTCCACTCCCATTTCAATGCAATTTCTTAAATACTATGTGGAGTTACAACATGCCAAGAATGAACCCCCCTGCTTGGGTGTGGGATTTTTTGTAACTCCCAATTTTTATTAATTATTAAATTCCAACACCTATGTTTCCAAATTCAAATTAAATTCATATTCAATCCAAAATTTAGAATCAATTTAAAGGAACTGGGAGGGAATTATAATTAAAATTGTATTCATGCCTACAAAACACAACTAACAAGACAAAGTCAAAGAAAACATAAATATTTTTTTGGTGTGTAGAGTTTCTCGTGCACTTAGATGTTCCTGCATCACATTCAAGAAACTTAGAACATGAATAGCATAAATATTAAATATTTTGTATCTCCTAAGAAACTTAAACCATGGATAAACATTTGAACTTAATGAAGTCCTTCCTAGTATATACTTGTAACATTAGATGTATCCACCTAGTGAAAGATAGTCTAATTACATTAATAAAAAGTCAAGTAAGACTATATTTATTTCATAAAAGGATGTAATATAGATAAGAGGGTAAGGTTTTTAATATACCACCTTGGCTAAACAATAGACCATATATGGTTGTTCAAATACCTTATAAATTGTAATATATCTATGTAGAGTTAAAACTCCTTTATGATAAAATACCTTTCCCATTGCAAAATTTTGAGATAAAAAAGGGATTTTTGGTTCATAGGTGTTTAAGAATTCATTGGAGTATGTATAAAAGGTACAAGAGACATTTAGAATTTTTGTGTGAATTTGTATTTTGAATAATTGTTTGACACTATTAAACCTAAAAATATGAAATTCCTTGAGTAAGGCCATTGTAAGAGTAAAAATCTAGCTATACATATAATCTTTGTAAGAGTAAAAATCTAGCTATACATATAATCTTACTTAGAAAACCTTACTTCTCATAAATGATTGATTTACTTATTGAGACATTAAATGTGGCAACATAAATGTAAAATACACTAAATTATTTTTGTACTAGATATATATCTGTTGCTCCTTTTTATGCACTTAAGGATTAGTGATGATGATTAACCTTAACATTTATGCATTATTTTAATTCATTTCATATATTATTATGTTATGTAATAGAAATTTTAACTAAGCTCTCCTTTAATTTTTTTCCTAAGGAATATGTTTTGCAATTTTGGGTTACTTGGGGCATTGGTCCTAGCTCGATTGGCTAAAGCATCCTATTGCAGGAAAGAGGTCATGAGGTCTAGTTTACCCACCATCCCCGTGGTATTGGAGGGTGTGTCGTGCCAACACCACCAGTTACGTGAATTTTTTTTACTAGATGCACTGCATTTTATAGGGGGACAAATACCCGACTGATTCTTGTAGTCTAAAATAAAAAATAAAAAATGGGTTACTTGGTGATTTAACTAGAAAACATGAAATGTAGCAAACCTAATCATGTTGAGAACCAAGAAGAAAATTAGAAATTAATTAGAAGGTATACATTGATTGTTAATAATAGTAGCGACAAAGCAAACAAGTGAAACATAGAAATACAATAAAGAATGGTGCAATTAGTAGACCACACCCTAGAAAGAAAGTGAAAATTCAATCTAGAAACTAGTGTGAATTTGAAAAAACTTATTAAATGGTTGAGAACATAAATAAAAATGAATATCATTATGTAACTAGGAATACATAAACCTTCTAAGAGTGAAAATTGTGTGATGTACTTGAATAGCATAATGTGGTGGATACCTAGGAAACTCAAGAGAGAGTTGTCCTAGGTGGACCAATAGGTTGTATTATATTGAAAAGAAAAGAAATAAAATGAAAATTTTTATATATGATCATGATTGAGTGGAAAGGATCCCAATCCAAATAAGTGAAGTATGTGTGGGAACCACACTAATGTGCTACAATATAGTATGTACCTCATAAAATTGTATGTGTAAAATATATGAAAATAATTAGTAAGTGTTGTGTTGTACCTCTAGTTGTAATTTAGGGTGCAAAACTTAGAGTAATGGGAATGGATTTCATGCATCATCCACATTGGGTACCCGTCATAAATTGTGTATGAGAAAATCAAGGTGTTTTAAATTTTTTATCATGGAATGAGAGAACTAGGATTTTTAAGAGAAAATTGAAAGAACACCTCCTAACACTAGCACAAGGTATCATAACAAGATCTACAAAGATATAATCTTCATAATTTGAGATAAGTAATATAGGGAGGACATTAGCATGCCACAACATGATTATGGAAAAAACAAATTATGAATAACTAAGGCATCCTCATTACAACTAAGGATAGGATTGTGGGGGGAATTTTACAAGGATCTAACTAAATTTGTATTTCATACATTAGATGGTGTTCCTATGCAGTGTTGTAGGTGTAGTGAATTAAGGGTTTATTTCTTAGAATTTCTCATGTTGTGTGGGACCTATACTTGATGGTCAATATATGGTTCTATAATGACGCGAATTCGCACCCTTGGAAAATTCCCTATTTATTTTACCTTTACTTTAGAAACTATAAGTTCATTAATGAAATCCTTTCCATTGTTAGCTTCTTCCATCCACATGTCCTTTTATTTTTGCATTGGTGGAGGAATCTCTATCAGGGATGTGTGTACCATAGGGACATTTGTGCATCACACTAGCATCCTGACAAGAATCTTTCTCCTAGAATTTGAAGAACCATTATGTCTTTGGTTAGACGCAAAGGTACTGACTCTTGTGCTTCTTTGAATGGTGAGTATCGCCCCTTTTTCCTCCATTTCTCGCATTCAAACTCTAATTCTTCATCTTCTTCATTCTCTATTCACTCTCACTTCATTCTACACACGTGCTTCTTGCTTCTACACCATTTCTCTTGCTGTTACAAGCCATTCTCTTGGATTCAACAACTCATTCTTGCTGCAACACCATTGCCATTGTTGGATTGTCAAACTTCATCTTCTCTATGTGGTGGTTTCATTCTCTTCCTTTCGCCATTGGCCTTGAGTTCTCATACTTGGGAAGGTAATATTGTATTTTTTTATTCGATTACATCATTTTGTTTTTAGAGTAGCACTCTATTTGTTTGTGCTCTCTATTTGGTTGTATCACTTCCTTTCTATTCTCCATCACTTTCTTTATCTTATTGAATTATGGTTGTTTGTGGAGGTGGGAACACCAAAAAAAGGGTTTGACTAAGCCAAAACTCAAACACATCCCCAAAATTTTCTCGTTCTTCTATGTGTAGGTGCAGCCTTGTTACTTGGAATCGCTAGAAGAGTGGATTACATGTGAAAGGTACATTTCCTAACTCTTCTCTATCATTTTTGCATTAGAATAGCTTAAATTATTCTTCTTATTGTACTCTTTTCTTTTTGTGCTTCCTTCATAAAACCATGAAAACTTTGTTAGTTAGGTTGTTAGTAGGCCCTTTGCATTTTCTATCTATTTTCTAGACCCTTGTCCATATAGGAATCCAGTGCATCCCTGAGACATCAATTCATTGTACTGGAGTAAGGCTCTCATGCTACCATCCTCAGAAAATGTGATGTCTAGTCAACAATTTGAAACCTTTGAGGTCAACTCACCCGGTTTGTGAAACACTTGTTTTAGTACAAGGAAAGTGGTGTGTTTCTTTCCCTTCCTTTTTAGCCCCTCTCTCTCAACTTGTCAAAATTTCTAAGGTAGTTTGGGATAGTTTGTTCCTTGGGACTCTCCCATGACCTGTAGCCCCTTGGTTGAAAAATCCTCCTCTACATTTTTGGTGAAACTGATGTGAAAGTCTTGTTTTCCACTCTTAGTGTTGGATATTCTTCTCTTGTGTCTTGGGTGTGTTACAAGCTCGTGTGTTGTAAAGCTTTATGAGCTTTAAAAATAAGTTGAAAACCTTCTATAAAGTTGTTAGAAGAATCTTATGACACATAGAGATGGATCCTAAGAAGGTCACTACTAGTCCTACCTTTGAAGAAGTAATTTCAAGAACAAATACAAGTTTCTCTAGTCCTTTTGGGAAACCTCTTAAAATTCCTACACCTATTGCTTCTCCTTCTACTTCATTTGTGGAGGAAGCAGATGCTATTGAGATCCCTAGGATGCAACTTCTTTCCCTAGATATGAGACTTAAGGTGTTCAAGAAGTACTTGGAGAAAGAAGAAACTTTGGCCAAAGTAGCTAAGGTTGTTACTACATTAAGAGCTATGTTAGATAAGGATCAGAGAGGTGTAGAATTTCTCTAGGGCCTTGCACACATTTTGGACACTCATGTCCCAATATATAAGTCTAGATCAACCATTATTCATGATGTAGGCTTTGAGACCACTAAAATATTGATAGAAATCTCAATGCCTAAAATATTGATGTACATGGCTAAGATTGGTCCTTTTGTTGACACCACCTCTGGTCCTCAATTGATCCCTACCTTTAAAGAAAACAAGATACCCTTAGGCTTCAACTTTTCCACCCTAAATACTCTTAGTGGCAATTCTAGAGTCCATGTTGGTTTAGGTGGTAGGGTCTCTATTGGAATGGGGGCTGGTGGCTCTTATGGTTTTGGTGGAGGTTCCTTTGATCATGTTCCATCTTCTAACCCTAGCTTAAATTCCTTGTTACAGAACATGGGTCAGATGCTAAACTAGCTAGTGAGCCTATCTAGTGCTACTTCTCCACCTATCTTTCAACCATTCTTTCAACCACAATCCTTTATCTTTTTCTATTCTAAATAATCACATCCACTAGGGGATGGAGATTCCTAAATTTGAAAAGTATAGTGGTTGTGGAGACCCTCAAACACACACTTCAGTATTCAATGCTATGTGCATTAATTCCTTCCACCATGATGCTCTAATAGCTAAACTCTTTCCAAGATCCCTTAAGGACATTACCCTTGATTTCTATTGTTCATTACCAGATAACTTTATTTTCTCATTTGATTAGCTTGTAAATTAGTTTCTCGAGTAGTTCTAGAGCTAATACTTGGTTGAAGATGACCTTTTGAAATCTCGTTCAATTTAACCAAGGAGATTAGGAGAAGGTAAAGGATTTTATCACTTGACATCAAGTTTTATTCTCTCAAATTTCCTACCCTTTGCTCACCTCAGATGTGAAAATGGTTTTCATTGAAAACTTATAGAAATAATGGAAAGAGAAGTTTTCCTTGATGAAATATCCTTCTTTTTCACACATGTGTGTCACATTGTGTGAATACCAACAAATTGTGGCACATTTTGGGGGTTCTTCCTCACACTACCATTTTGATAGCTGATCTGTAGTGTTCGCTTTTAGAAAAAACAAAGTTGTCACAAATGTCATCTTTGCACCCAAAGATAAAGGTTTGGGGTGCATCAAATACTTCATGAAGCTATTAGATTCTTATAATGCTATTTTAAATAAATTGTTAAAAGATAATGTTTTCACATTGCTAGAACCTAGACCTCTGAGAGAGCCCAATCATGATTGGTATGACGAGCACCAATTATGATAGTTCCATCAAGTACACGAACATGATACTAATAGGTGCATGCAATTGCAATATAAGATCCAGGACCACATTGATGACAGGACTATCCGTCTTGATGGAAAGAAGCAGTATTCCAATAAATCTGTGCCAAAGGCTAATAGTGAATTACAAACCTACACTAATATATTTCCATCTCACTCTACAAACTTGGTAATTTAATCTTTTGTTACATTTGAAGTAGTCTCATCTAAGTACGTGAATATGGTTTTGTTCACATGTGCTCCTCCCCCCGAAAATGTAAGTGCTACACCTAGCATAAAATTTACCTTACATGATGAGCATCTCAATAAATACTCACCCCTTTATACATTCTTTCCCGAATCAACATAAATTTCATAACTTGCATTTTAGTTGATCCAATGAGTTGGGTCAATGTGGTAACAGAGGAGACATTGTTCATAAATGGTTGGAATAGGGAGAATTATGAAGAATCAAAGACCACCCTCTGTACACATGATGGATTCTCGGTTGGTCCTTTAGGTTCTATTTCTTTGTCAGTCTTGGTAGGACCCAAGGTTGTTGATGTTGCATTTGTTATCATTTTGTAGTCTAATCTATTCCAAGTTAGGCTAGGCATCTCATGGCTTTCCTCTATGAATTGTGTTTCCTCTATGGTTCATAAATGTTTAAAATTCATTCATGAAGATTTTGTGCATGTAGTGCACGTCACTAGTTATAAACTAATATGTTGTGTGGGGTTTTTGCAGTAGATAATTTCTGGCTTGACCCAATTGGACCTCTCCATCCTAGGGGATATTTTCTATATAAGGTTTATATTAAGCATAAGACTGGGGGCTTAGGGCTGAAGGTTAGATATCCAGTGCCCCCCTATGAAATCTCCATGAAGGCTTCCATGATTTCTTAGCAATAGGTTTCTTCTTCTACCCAACAATAGGGGAAGGAGAAAATTTCTCACGCTTAAGGTCCTTCTTCCATATCATCTGCTCCCACTTCTGCTTCTCACCCTAATGTGGCCTCTTTGGCTCCTACTCTCATGCCTCACACGTGAAGTTCGATGGTGCCTGCATGGTGAAAAGCTAAGTGTCGAGTCTTTGAACTTCCTATCTTGCCTATGGTTCCTAGGCCTATTGTCTATTGCAAGGGGAAAGGTCCTAGTATGGTTTCTCTTGTGTTTCAGCCTCCCCGGCCTACTACTACTTCTCTATCTTCCCCTAAGGTAGAGAATGGGAAGAGGCTCATCACTGAGACACTAGTTTTTGTTTCTCTTCCCATGGTTTCTCCTACCTCTGCTCCTACTCAGGAGCCTACCCTTCCAACTAGCCATGGCTGTGAAGGATACTCCTATGGTTGAGTAGTAGCCTCTAGCCTCTTCTAAGACCGCATCTTCCAATTCCCATAGCCAACATAACTAGTTTTCATGTGAATGCAAGTGCTGAAAAAAGGATCTTTCTGTTGAACACGCAACCTCATAAAAGATGGAGGGGGAGCCAGTGGCCCCTATTTTTGCATCCTCTTTTGTTGTTAAATTGTCTTCTCTTACTGTGCCTGCTTTAGTTCCAATCACCTCTATTTTTCTCCTAGGTCCCCCAAAAGGTGCTAATGATCCTCACCTCAAAATGTGTAAGTATTTATCACTCCTTCCATGGAGCCTCCTCTTTTGATGTCCCTTCTAGACATCCCTCCCTTTTGTCAACTTGTAGACATGTCAAACACCATGGTGGTTTCTGCTATGTCTCTCTTCCACTTATTTTGTGGGGATTTCACATCCTCTGTTGAAGTGTAAGTTGGAGGATGACCTCACTTCAATTGGAGGTCAAAAGAAGGGGTCACCTTCTTTGAAAGCAATTTTTGTTTTGGCCTATTCCATCCTTGTAACCGAGGCAACCCCTACGTCTCCTGAGTTTTCACTACTCCTCTCGAAGAGGTTGATAGTGGATCTTGGTTACATCCTTCTT
The DNA here is from genome assembly GCA_007258455.2 of Sequoia sempervirens. NCBI lineage: Eukaryota > Viridiplantae > Streptophyta > Pinopsida > Cupressales > Cupressaceae > Sequoia > Sequoia sempervirens. Next base: position 957,678,585 of record VDFB02281492.1, on the reverse strand, counting down.
CTCCCATTTGGTTAACACATGACACTTTGGTGAAGTGTATGTTTAACTTGATGGATGATATCCCAACTCTTCCCTCAATCTTTGCAAGATTGATGACCTTTACCTCATAAGAGCTCAGTGAAGAAGACCTCAAGGGGCCTTCTTCCTTGGCCCATGTTTTAGGGGAGTTGGAGGGTATTCCCTCGCTATCCCACCCTAGCAAGCTTTTCCTCCCTCCCCCTATAATAATCTAGATTGGGAGTAGGATGACCTATTGGTCGATAAGGAGTAGGGTGGTACCTCTTCATTATCATTAGATTAGATTGTTTGTGTATTTGTGTTCCCCCATGCTTATTTTTATGTGTTTTTTATCCTAACTATATGACCATTGCTACCCTTGTAGGTGCTTGGATATAGGCCTAGAAAATTTGTCATGAACTTCTTCTATGTGTATCATCATTTTTCTTATGTTGTAAATTTTATTTTTAATAGTTTGGGATGATACAAAGTGTTGGGAGTATTTAGGCCATCTTCCATGTTGACCCATTTTTTTGTAAAATTTTTTCTTCATGTTCTCTTCTTCATGATCTAGGTACTTCAAGGATCGATGACCATTCATCATACAATGTATTATATCTATTTGTATTTATGAATATATTTTATCTCAAACTCTCATATCCCCCAATCTCTCTTGATTTCTTCATCTCTGATTACTTCTTGATGTTGTGGTTCTTATGTGTTGTCCCTTGTGTGTGTGTGACAACATACCATGAAATACGTCTCCTTTCTCTCCTTAGGATTTTATGTTCTCCTCTGTGTATCACACACCATCTTAAGGGGGGTTTACCATGATGTTCTATTGTTTAATTTTTGTGAATTCTTTTGAAAAGGATTTCCTTGGTGTTAAAAATTTTCTTTTGCAATGAATTCCTTGACAAAGGAATCCCTTATTGAAACTCATCATTTTCCAAAATTTTGAATTCTCTCAAGAATCCTAGATAAAATTTTCTTTCAAAAAGGGTCTCATATGTGAAAGGATCTAAAAACTTTCTTTTGAAAAAGTACTTTTTCTAAAATGAAAAAGTTTGAAAATTATCCTTTGAGAAGGAGCATTCTTTCCAATAGGTTTCTTGAAAAAAGGATCTTTCAAAAGGATTCCTTGATGACAAAATTATTTGCAAAAAATGTGATGTTTTTCAATTGGAGTGTTCCTTTGAATGGACCCCTTGGTGTCTTGAAGGGTTTCTACAGGAATCCCTTTGAAAACTCCTCCAAATGCATTCTATGGTATTCTATAAAAATTGTGTGCCTTGTATCTAATCTTCAATGTCATTGTGTTCGACATCGTATATCATCGAGTCTAGCTTGGGGATAGCCTAACTAGACTCACCTTTTCTATAACTATTGTGAAATAGAGTTTGTAGCAACCGTAGCCTTACTTGACCAATGTACTTGATCAAACTATGTTTGATCATGTCAGCTTGTGTATCTTATAATTTTTTTCCCAACATTTTTTCTGCAGCCTAACATGTTTTTGGTAAGATCACATCTTGCTTTGCAAGACTGAGAATCTATGGAGCTTTCTTTTTTTTCACAGCTTTACAAGATCAACAACTTGTGGAGCCTTCTTTGTTTTCCATGTATTTGCGAGACTAAGAACCTGTGGATCCATCTCTCTCTCTTTAATGTCTAGGTATTATAGATTGAAGATATGCTTCCTTGATGTTATTGGTATATTCTATTCAACCTCTTTCTACTTTAGCTTTTATTTGCACTGACACATGTGCTCACTAAAGTGGGGGAAAAATGTAATGGTGCAAATTTGCACCCTTGGAAAATTCCCTATTTATTTTTCCTTTACTTTAGAAACTAGAAGTTTGTTGATGCAATCCCCACCATCATTAGATTATTCCATCCACATGGCCTTGTATTTTTGCATCGATGGAGGAATCTTTGTCAGGGACATGAATGCACCACATAGATGTTCATACACTGCATTAGCATCCTAACTTGATTCTTGCCCCTGGAATTTGCATAACCATTACATCTTCAATTGGCTATGAAGATAATGAATCCTATGCTTCTTTGACCAATAAAAATCACCCCCTTTTCCTCCATTTTTTTCATTCAAACTCTAATTATTCATCTTCTTCATTCTCTATTCACTCTCACTTCATTCTACATACTTGCTTCTTGCTTCTGCTCTATTTCTCTTGCTGCTACAAGCTATTCTCTTGGCTTCAACAAACCATTCTTGTTACAACACCATTTCTATTGTTGGATCATGAAGATTCATCTTCTGTACATGGTGGTATCATTCTCTTCCTTCCACTATTGGCCTTGAGTGCTTGTAGTTGGGAAGGTAATATTTTATTTTTTTATTTGATTGCATAATCATGCTTTTAGAGTAGCATTATATTTGTTTGTGGTATCTATTTGGTTGTATCACTCCCTTTCTATTCTCCAACGCTCTCTTTAAATCTTGTGGTTTTTTAGCTATCCCTAGAGGTGGAAACACCAAAATAGGGGTCTAACTGAGGTAGACCTCAAACACAGCCCCAAAATTTTCTTGTTCCTTTTTTTGTAGGTGTACCCTTGTTACTTGGAATCATTTAGAAGACTAGATTGCATGTGAAAGGTGTATTTGTACTCTTTTATTTCTATACTTTCTTCATAAAACTATGAAAACTCTATTAGTTGGGTCGTTAGTAGGACCTTTGTGTTTTCTACCTATTTGCTAGACCCTTGTCTATACAAGATGCTAGCACATCCCTAAGATGCCCACGTGTCATGCTAGAGTCTAGATCCTATGTTGTTGTCCTCAAAAAATGTGTTGTCAAGTCAGCAGTCTGAAACCTTTAGTGCCAGCTTACCTAGTTTTTGAAACACTTGTTTTTAGTTGAACGAAAATGGTGCACTACTTTCCCTTCCTTTTCACCCCCTCTCTCCCAACTCATCAAAATATCTAAGGTAGTTTAGGGTAGTTCATTCCTTTAGAATCTCAAATGACCTAGAGCCCCGGGGGTGATGAATCCCCCTTCTCTATAGGTTCCTACATTTTTTGTGGATGAGCCCACCTTGATACTATGAATTAATGTATTCATGTGATTAGGGACCACCACTTTTATTTCCAACTATGATATTTATGTGGTTAGAGAACCACCATTCTTTTTGGATGATTCCACCATGTCTGTATGTACTATTATATTCATGTGGTCAAGGACCACCCTTTTATTGCATGTTATTACATGGTTAGAGAACCACCATTTCCCTCCTTCCTCTAGGTGGATTTAGTAAAGCCACATGGTACTTGTAATGTGTAATTGTTGATAAATATGTGGGTTATTGATATTATTTTAAATTATTTTATTTATTATCATTTTTTCTATGTTTTCTTTTGAATTATGCCAATAGTATAAAATTTTATATTTTCATCTATTTATCCATTTTAATGTGTTGTGATAATCCTTTTTTTCTCAAGGACATATATATTTTATTTCAATTAGAATTTCCTAATGCACCCACTTTTGAATCTTGTTTTATTTATTTTTATTTTTGAGAAACCTTATTGAAAATTTGGTTCATAAATTATAATTTCTTTTTTGAGGTATTCTTATGAAACTTGGTTTAGGAAATTTGGTTTATGAAATTATTGGAAATATGTGTCATAATGTGACTATTGTAAAATATCATAGCTAGTAGGGTTCCCTAGTGGGTCATATGGGGGAGTAGATGCTTTGAGAAATTATTTTGTGAGGATGGGGTCTACAAATGGGACTAGTATGGGAAGTTCATAACTTGTTCCCCCTGGTTCTATGAGTGTGATTATTTTGTACCTTCCTTTTGGAGGCTAACCCCTTACAAAAACAAGGAGAAGGTACTAGGAAATTTATGGAGGGATCCTTATAGAAGGGCCTCATGACAATTTTTCCTAATGTTTACTTGGTTCTATAACACTTATGATACTTAGATTCATGGTTAACTGGTTCTATGCCACTTATGATACTAAGATTCATGGTTACTTTGTTCTATGGCACTTATGATACTTAGATTCATTGTTACTTGGTTCTATAGCATTTATGATACTCAAATTCATGGTTACTTGGTTCTATGGCACTTGTGATACTCAAATTCATTGTTATTTGGTTCTATGGCATTTATAATACTTAGATTCATGGTTACTTAGTTCTATAGTACATATGATACTCAGGTACATGGTTACATGGTTATATGGCTATGCAATTAAATGGTACTTTGGTTCTATATATACGTAGTATTTCAGATGTCAGAACCTACAATGATATGATTATAAATCGTTCAGAGAGAATTGGTATTTTTCATCCTTGTAAACCCCATTATGTGAGCATGATGTTGTGAATTGTATAGAGGTATGATAAAAAATATGTGCTCAATTAGTAGTAGATGTGAAGTGGAGTAATTATGATTAGTGATTAAAGAAGAGGAATGGAAGGTTATATTCAAAGGTGAGAAGGTATGGGATCATGTTAGTGGAGAAGTAATCTATTATTTTGGTGTTGCAAATTATGTGTAGGGAATATTAATTATTAAAAATTGTCACAAATAATGGGATCCCAAAAGTTTAACCTTGCATACATGGTTTGCAATCTTATTTCTATGTGAAGATGATAATAATAAAGAAACATGTGGTTAATACTAATACTCTAAAAAATTATCGAGGAGGAAAGAGAAGTACTATTATATAACTTGTATTTACCTCTTAGTAGGAAGGTTTATGAGAAAATTCTTTCATATGAAGTAAGGGAAACAATTTCATCGAAAATACATAATGAGAGTTACCTTCAACAATGATATAATACCATGTAGGAACTATTTCCTAGATACATAAAAACTTCTAGGAGGAAGTCTAAGCTAAGGGGAGGGGTATGTAAGGCCCTTCCTTGTGTGCAACTAATATAACCCTATTCTCTAAGGTGCAATATATTAATGAATAGTTAGATAGTATAAAATTAATAAATGAAGTAACTATGATTGGCATGTTAAGATATCATGGGCTATATAGGTAAACCCTACAAAAATTACCCCTCTTTATCTAAGTATTGAGACATGGATATGATCAAGTAGCAAATGAGTTTAATGATATATCAAGAATTGACATAAATAGGAAAATTGATAAATCTTATATCATAGTGCATGTTTTATAATCTAGTATGGTCACCTAGCTTAAAGAATAGTGTCATGAACCCATAAACACCCAAAGGTATCTTGTAAACTTAAGATACAAAAGTATGTAGTTTGAAGGTGGAATGACAACTAGCTAGCTTCACTAAGTATACATGCATTATAATGAAATGGATTATGAATATTAAAGTTCTTGTGAAGACCCTATGAAATGGACCTAAAATTAACATTAGTGAATTTAATTGACTTGATACTTGATGATTTTTCACATGATTAAGATGATTGATATGTTATTAGTAAATGAAATTGATCATGATTGTATGATAGAAGTAGAGGATTTGAATATTTTCTTACAATCTCATGTATTCAAAGGTAAAATTGACAAAGTAATAAAAGATGAATTTACAATGAAAGGCTAACCTAGAATATTTAGAGGATTAATCTGATTAATTGATATTTTATATTATGAAGATTAAAGGAAATGTGTCCCATGAGGTTTACCTTAATTATGAAGGTTGATTTATATGTATTATTAGTATATTTTGAATTGTGTTATATATACTATGGTAGTTAGATATGCTTTTTCATTATATGCTTCAACAATCTTACATGAAAAAAAGGTAAAATTGAGAATGCACTATTAGGTAAAGTGCAATGAAATGAAAATATATATTAATTAAGATGATTACTTGGAATTAAGTAATACTATTTCAATTTCTCTTATATGAATTAAAAATAATATGCCAAGTTGTGAAATAAAGAAGCTATGAATATTCAAAATTAAGTTTAATTGGAAATTAGATAGATAGAAGGTAATATTGTGAATAGTTTGTTATTTTGATTGAGTTATGGATATATGTGCATATGGTTTTCTAATTGTGTTGTTTCAGATATGATGATTATTAAACATATTGACATGTGTCATTGAGTGCATAGGTATAATTCTATGGCCCATGGAATCAGTGATCTCTTCCAAACCTAATGTGACTAAATCATGAAACCAAAAGCATAGTCCATATACAGGGACTATAGTCTTGTTTGTGATGTGATTAATTTCATAAGCTTAATTGTGAATGTGTGTTTGTTATTTTTATTTAGGTTCATGTAATCCGAGGATGTGAGTTGGCATTCTAGGTGGAAAAGTTTAGATGCCTTATTTTATGGAATTTTTGAGGGTCTTTAAAAGCTTATCTTTAATTTTTTCTTGTTTTTTGGCACTCTAGGGTAAGTACCTATGGGTATGGGGCTCATGTATATCCCAAACTCAATCAAGGGCCTTGATTTGGCTCCTCTTAATTTTCCATTAAGAGGAGTGACGAAAATTAGTTCTTGGGATGAGGAAAAGATGCTTTGTCTTGTCTCATTCCAATTTTCATAGGTTCATTTATGAACTTGGGGAATCCCACAAAGGAATCACATGTGTGAGTCTCATTTGTAAGAGATCATGGTAAGACTGTCTAATTACACTCACCATCTCCCAAAAAGGTCTCACACATGTGTGAGCACTTGTGGGAGAACATGCTTTGGGGAGGAATGAGAGAGTGATAAGTGTCACTCTCTCATTCATGAAACTCAAATTAGGGTTTCCTATTTACTTTCACTTGAGAATGAGAAAATTGGGGATTTTGAGTAGTTTTCACTTCTTCTTTTCTTATTGAATTTTTTTTGTAGGGATGTCTTTTTCACTTGGGTCAATGTAGGATCATGGGGGTCCAAACTAGGTCCTTAAGTGGCAATGAAAATTCAAAAAAATAGAGTTAGGTAACTTGATATAAAATTTTGAATAAGTTATTAACATAATTTGAAAAATATGTAAGAAAAATAATTTCCTATGTCTAACCAACCTAAGTAAAAGCCAAAAATAATATATTTTTTGAAAAGTTCAATATAAGTAAAGGACACATGTCTAGATGTGCCTTATTTTTTTGTAAGTTTTTTCAAGTAAATAATTAGTTATCAATTTTTTATTATAACTTTTAAAAAATATTAAAACTTGTTTGTCTGACCACCATAAATTTGTCAAAAATTTATGAAATTCAATTTTTCTTTTTTTATCCTATAGTATGGGAAGCATAGAATGTGTCACATCTTTCAAATTTAAAAAATGTGAAATCATTTAAGAGTTATAGATGTTTTTCAATCAACCTATCAATTAGTACTTTAGTTATAATATATGTAGAAAATCAATTATAATATATATCTATTTTATTCCAAATAAGGAATATCTTATATTTTTGGGAAGTTGATGATTTTCTCAATGAACCCTTTTTGTTTCATTGAAATCAGATAAAAAAAAGTTGTCAGCCACTTTTTTGTCATATCACCACTTTTTGGACCCCCATGATCCTTCACTCACCCACTTGTGAATTTGGAAAAAGAATTCTTGGCTTGGGAAGGGATCGAAAGGAGTTGGAGTTGGAGTTCCATCTCAATTTATCCTCACCATTGGGATAGCTCAAGGAAGTAGACCTTCTTGGATTCATGATTTATTTATGCAAGGTATTGAATAACGTTTAAATTTTGTGGGTGATGGTTCATTCTGAATTTTTTTGTTTCTTGTTAATTTATGTTGCGAATATGAGATGGGATGCTAAGGATAAAATCACCCTTTAGGAAGAGCATCCCTAGTTGATGTAAATGAGAAAAATGGGAGTTTTGGGTTATATTTTTTTATGATTTTTTTATTGCGGTTTATGAGAGAAAATGGGTTAAAGGTTTAATATGTGTTTCATTGTTACTTTGGAGATCATATTTATTGTTCTTGTAAAATTTTGCATGAGTTTGTGTATGACCAGGTTCTTAGAGAGATCTCCTAGATTTGGTGTGACCTATGAGTAGGTCAATGGTTAAGAGGTGAGAACTCCATGACCATTGGATTTTGTGTTTTTATGTAGGAAAGGAGGAATTTGGAAAGATTTATACATTATGGGAATGAAACAATTTGAGTTTTATAGAATCTTAGTAATAAAAAAGGATATATAAAATGAAAAATTTCAAGTGGACTATGTAATTTTTGGGTATGGTGGGAAATGTTGTGTTTAGTCTCAATATTTAAATGTATGTTCCTTTATGGAGTAGGGAAATGAAAATAATATATATAAGGAGTTGTTATTTAAGTATATCACTTGTCCTTCTCTTTTCAATCAAATTCAAAAAGAAAAAGAAAATAGTTACAACCATCAATGTAGATCTATTTAATTTTGAAATTTCTAAGTTAATGTTCTATCAAAAGTTATTTAATGATGATTAAGTAATATGGTCATGAGGGAATAAACTTAGAAAGGTTTTGAATCTTTGAAAAAGATATTCCATTATTTTTATAACAAAATAAAATGAAAAACCATATCATTAAATACACACACCCACATATATATAGGTATATGAAATAATTATATATATATATATATATATACAAAATTTTATGAATTATTTCATTTATTAAATTTAAGAATATATATAAGATTTAATATATTGTTCATGTTAAAATAAAAAATAAAAAACCAAGCAACTTGGAAAGATTTTGATTTCCCTCTATTTTCCATAGACTAAATAAGGTTTCTCTTAAGGTGTAACTCAACAAAATACAAATCATCCTATCTAATAAACAAGATGAAATTATTTGGATCAAGGGAAAATCTGGAAATTACAATGTAAAGGATAGTTACAATTCTCTTTTTTCTCCAAATCACTCTACTTCCTGGCCTTTTAATCTTTGTTAGGGCCCTCACATCCTTCCCAAAGCAAGAGCATTTTATTGGCTTGCATTAAAAGATATAATCTTAACAAGGATGCGATTAGATAGAATTAGAATTGCTCATTTATTCCCCTATGTCCTATGTGGCAGTGCTCATGAATCCACAAATCATTTACTTATCAGTTGCCATTTTTCTCATTAGTGCTTGTCTTGGTTGATGGAAAAGCTTGGTTGGATGAGCCCAGTTCATAACTCCATCTTAAACCACTTCCTCAATTGGCCTCATATTTTTTCTAATTCCTCATTCTCATGTATTTGGGAGATCTTCCCTTTTATTTTCATTTGGAATATTTGGTTAGAACATAACAATAGAATCTTCAGGAAGCAGACTTTGATAGTATCTCAAGTCTTTTAAAAAATTGAAATTTCCATTTATGAAGTAACAATGTCTTACATTTTTAGAAACACAAATTTAGTTAATTTTTTCCTCTTAGGATTCTCTCATCTTGAAAAAATGGTCCCTTAAACTTCCAAATATCAGTTCTATTTAGAAAAAGAGTCACTTAGTTGACAGGAAACTTGTAAAATGGGCTTCACCTCCTAGGACTCCATAAAACTAAATTTTTATGGTGCCTCTCAGGGCAACCCTAGGAATTCTAGAATAGCTACAGTCCAGAGAGACTAGCAAGGAAATTTTATTGGTACAACTTTCGAATTGTTAGCAGAAGGTACAAACAATGTGGCAGAGTTTAATGCATTAAGATTAGGTCTAGATTTGGCTTTGAAATTATCTATTTCACATATTATTATTGAAGGGGAATTAATGGTGGTGATCTTAGCTTTAAGGAATATAAAATTAGACTCATGGCATCTACCTCCTCTCACATATATTGGTATAGTTAGAAAGTTTTTCCTCTTTTTAGATTATGCATTGTTATAGAGAAGCTAACTCACTTGATGATTCCTTAGCTAACAGGGCCATTGATAAATCCATTTCTTAAAGGTATGCAAGGGTCACGAATGTGCTCATTTAATTTGATGCTAAAATGATTCTATAGGGGTACTAACATTTTATCCTCCACATCAAAAATTTTCATTGTGCATATATAGTCAAGCATGGGTTACGATTATTATGAAGATCATGTTTCAATTATCTCATTGGTGATTCCACTTTGATTGTGTTGATCTCAATGCAAATTTGGATTATATTTTTCACACATTCTCGAGGCTTCTATTTTTAGCCCCTCATATGCTTTCTGTCTAAATGGTTGTATTGGCAGTGGGATTTTAAGGCATGAAAAAGAAAATGTTTTCCCTTCTTGATTTTTGATATCTACTATATTTTACTGTGGCTAAATCCGATTGTCGCTCTACATTTATTGGTGACAACTTGGGAGCTTCCATTTGTATTTATCTCCCTCCTTTCATCTTTTTCCTCTTGTGTGAGATTGGCTCACATTGATGAATGTCGATGAATGAATGACAAGAGTTCTGACATATGGTACATTTGGCTAAATTTGGCAATCTTTCTTCTGGTTCCTACTAAATGGGGAACAAATTTATTTTTATTCCTTTTCACTTCACTCTCATCAGCCTGTGTGAATTCTCTTCACACTGACAGATGTTGGTGGAGATGATTTTTTGGTGGCTCTCTCCTTTTATGGCACTAATTCTTAAAAAATATTTGAAAAGACATTATTCTTGGTGGCTTCACTTGATTGTACCATCTGGCATTTCTTTACTAGAAATTGATACTTCTCCACATTCTTTTAATTGAGGCTATTTTCCTTCACACCTCCTTTTGGTACAATAAGGCATCAACTTCATTTTAATTCAAATATGTGCGGATGCTTCCTAATTTTTCATGTGATTACATTCAACTCTATTATATTTTCTATTTAGGGCAATTTTATTCACGTAATACTATTTTATATTTGTGGTGTGCTAATGGAGGACTCTTTTCGAGCTTTTGTTCCAGGTAAAATTTATAAAATTAGACACCTTGCCTTTCCCAATTGAGAAATTAAGAAGAATGTGTTGGTTCCCAAAATTGCAAACCCTAAGAGTATGCCAGACTTTTTGGTTAGGCTTAACAATGTTTTGGCCAACAAATAGAATTAACCAATGTGGTTAGAATTCTTTGCGCCTAGACATAGGCAGGTATACCTCTATAAATGTTATCTTCTTTCGATTGATGTTAAGAAAATTGATTTTTTTTTATGGAATTTTAATCCCTTTCTCCTTATCTACTTCAATATGGCATAGAGGTTTGAAATAGATAACTTGAATCCTAAACTAACTGTTGTTTCTAACTGCTACTCTATAATTGAAAGGTGGAAAGGTATAAATAATTTTTTATGGAATGTAGTTTTAAATGAAATTGATCAGTGTCTTATCCTATTGGGCAATGGAGTCAGATGTAAATGATGTATGTATTCTCTTTTTGGATGTAACTATGATTATTTGTCACTATTAAATTTTATGACTTGCATAAACATGCAATGAATTGACTGTGTGGTTCTTCTTATCAATCTAAATGAGACTTTCAAGTTATTGTGATTTTTTTAAGAGGATTTAATCCTTACTTGAAGGAACCAATTAAAAGGAATCAAATAGGGGTAGAAAATGTGTCTTGGCAAATCAAACATATACTTGATACTATAACTAAGGCAAAAATTTAGGTTAGCATGAAATCAAATGCATAAACAAAACCCTAGCTAAACAATGAAGTACAATGGAGTAAAAATGCATAAAAAAAAGAACAATCTCACCAAAAGTCTTCATGCCCTTTTTGATTGACCTTCATTTCCCTTCTCCATTTGCTACAAAATAGTGTTTTCCCTTAGATTTTTGATGAGAAACTATGACCTATGACAAGCCCTAAGAAAATATTGAAGGATTGTACTATTACTGCAATTTGCAAGTATGCAAGTATGAAGCAAGCCTAAAGTCTAAAGCATAAAATAGCCAAGCATGAAGTCAAGAGATATGAAGTGTGAAGTGTGTCAAATGAGGTAAAAATTGCCTTTTTAAAGAAAAGCTAATTTTAGATGAATGGCCAATATTAGAAATTGAGAAATGCCCTAAGATCAAAGGTTGAAATTAAATGGGACAACCAACAATTAGGGTTAGGAAAACATTAAGGTAAATTTGAAATGAAGGACTGAGATTTGATTTCAGAAAAATCAAATCAATGGTCAAGAATGCATGTGACAAGGAGATATTGGGCATGGAAAAAGAGATTGTTGGAAAATCAAATAATAATTTAAAATTATTTGATTTTAAAGGCTGAGTTGACCTTTTGAATTAAAAATTAATTTAATTCAAAAGTGGTGGGGTCATGTGATAGTAAACAATTATTTTAAATTATTTACTTGGTGGGAAAATAGAAAGTGGGGAATTTTAAATAAATGATTTTATTTAAAATTAGAAGGAAAGTGAAAGTGGACAATAATTAAATAAATTATAAGAATTTATTTAATTATAAGAAGACATAAGGAATTAATGATGTATTTAAATAATCAAGAAGACATAGTTAGGAAATAATAATTAAATAAATTTAGGAATTTATTTAATTATAGAGAGATATAAGCAATTAGCGACATATTTAAATAAAATAAATGTAATTTATTTATTTAAATAGTTAGGAGGAATAAAATATATGAATTAATTAAATAATTAAGAATTATTTAATTAATAGTCGAATTTGGACTATAGGACAATTAAATATTTTAATTATGTTAAGAAGAAATATGGAGAAAATAAAGCTTGCAAGCCTAAGTCAATTTTATGTGTCTACAGATACATTCAATTTGAATAATAGGAAAATATCAGACTAGAGACAACCACACAATCTTATACAATGATATCAACAAATAATTGAGACTAGAATTCAAACACTAGATTGAATTTTCTTCTTCATTGATCACTTCAAAGGATTTTACAATATATCATAAGTATTTCCATGTCTTCTATTCTATAATTGCTATATGATCCTAAAATTTGGTCTTGGTTTCCCATACATATATGGGAAGCAACAAGCTTCAGACCATTACATCTCAAAAAGGTGTCCCTTCAATTATCTTATGTTTACATAAACTAAAACCTTAATTATGCAATTAACAAAGATAGGAAACAAACAATGAAGTCCAAAGAATTTTTGATACACCATAGTGCATTAATCTTCATAAGGTACCCGTGATAACTTGAATTTGACAAGGCCCTCTCTCCATGATAGTGTCTCTAATGCTAAGCAACTTTGTTGAGGTTCTATGTCCTTACGTTGTTCACACAATGAATAAGTTCAACTTGGAAAGGTGCTTGATATATTTTTCACTGTCATGTGTATCAACATTGGTAATTATATCTTTCATGACAAACTCTAAAGTGAATATTTTCTCCAACTATAAATGTGTGTTTTCCACCACCATTGATTCATCATTTACTAGTTCAAGAGCTAATGGTAAGAACTGATCCAATTCATTCTTCCATATGCTCTACTCTTTTAGATCACCTTCATCATCAAAGAAGTTAGGCAAAGACATATCCAGGGGCTGATCGAAATCACCAAGCTCTTCTATAAGTATAATATGAAATTTATCATGCATATCAATTAGCTCATTATAAGTTTTGAACACTTGGTCATTCACATTTCCTTTAGCTATTAATTCTCCCATTTTCTCCACCATTTTGAGATACAATCTTTTATACTCTTGAAAGTGGCATATGTTCTACTATGAATTGTCCATAGTTGGTTAGCTTTCTCAAGTATTTTTTCAAACCTTTTCTTTATCAATTATGAAACAATATTGAATTTGGTGGATCTCATTTTTGCTTCCAATTTATCATATTTATTTTGGAGTTTCTTAGCCTTATGCCTCCAATATGTACTTTCAGACATAGGTTCCAATACTTTTTATCATTTTCTAACAATGGGGAATAAGTATTTGAGGATGGAAACTTGTCCTTATAATTGGCTATTTCCTGCTTCAAATTCTCATTTTCAGTCATATACCTTTTGTTATCTTTCACCAACTTTTCAATCTGAGCTTTGGTGAACTTAGCAACATAACTGTATAGTTTCAATAGGATCACTATCTCCAACCCTTTGAACAAAAAGATGGCCAAATACCTTTTTTAGGCTCATCGATGATTGTAGGTATTTTTTCTGGTGGATATAGGGCCCAAATTAGCAAAGTTGTATTGTCAGGATTATACATTGATCCAGTGTATACTATATCCACTCCTTTTGTGCTTAGTTGTAATGTCTTATTTTGAATTCTTCAGAAGCTATCAAATACAATAGTAGAGCTCATATCCCACCCAAAGAGAAGCATAACCCCTGCTTCTACTAGTTTCCTTCATTTCTCTGGAGTGATGCCTTCCATTTCCTTATCCACTTCTTCCTGCAACTCTTTTAAAGTTTTTGCTTCCTTTTCAGAAGTGATCTCCTTGATCTTCTCTCTAATCAATTTACCTTTGTATTCATAAAAAAATGAATTAAACTCTATGGTTTTAACAAAATAATCATCAAAAATAAATATTTGGCTAGCACGATGTCTCACATCATCTGATAGATGATCTGAGGACTCTATTATAACAACATTCCTCTCCAGTGGGGGATCATAGTCCTTAATGACTAGTTTAGTTACCTACAAAAATTCTTCCTCATCATCCATCTCTTCCTCTTCTCTTTCCATGGATGTCTCAATGGAAAAACTAACCTCTAGTGTAGGTTGTGGAGAGAGTTGACACAATGGGATTTCACTTTCAGCCTATATCCCCATAATATCCTCATTCCTTTTATTTTCAAACACTAAGGGTGGTACATCCCTGGTCAATTCAGCTTCATGTGAAAGTAATGTGTCCAATCTTTTTATAGGATTGTCAATTTCAAGAAATGTGCCTACATATAAGGGATCATTGTACCTCCTCCACGCCTTTGTTGTCATTACTCTATCATACAGGCTTCTCCTCTGAACTGCATGATGCTCATCAACATTTTTAATTAAATCATTTTCTTCGAGAAGTATATGACTATATCCTTTCAACCTTTGGCTTATTTTGACATCATTCATGAAATGTTCAAGATCAATTTTTTCTCTTTCACTCCCCTTGGGAAAATTGTAACGCTCAAACTTCTATTTGATAAGTTCATACCCCTTCTTATCTAAACAACACCAAACTCTCCAAAGCAAAGAGTACCTGGCATAAGTGACTGCTTGTTGTAGCTCTTAAGGTGCATAAAATATGAATAGGCTAATTGTCTGACAATTTCCAAATGTGCTACCCTGTTAGGACATGTCTTTGGTAACAACAATGGGCATCCTTCAAAACCATATACCCTATTTTTTGTCCAATCATCATATGTGTACCAATCACCCCAATTATGATTGAATTTCCCTCTCCCATCCCTATCCTTGGGTCTAAGAAATCTCTATATTTTTGGTGAGAGACTATAGTCACATGAATGACCCAGGAATTTATATAGTGGTTTCACAATATACTCTTCAAAGTACAAATAGTGTGATATTACACATCTACTATCCCAAATCACTATCCACATCTGTATTGGCTTGATATTTCCATCATCATCTATGTATTTTATCCTCAGATGCTCACTCCACATTCCCATATTTTGTCCTTCATACAAGATGAGATGCATGAATAATGAATAGTGGCTAAATCAGATACCTCCAAAGGATTCTTGATATAAATAAGGGAATTATGGATATCATTGGCTAAGTACTCAACATAGTCAAGTGGTCAGGAATCTTGGTTTTGTACATCATCCATTAGGACCATTGGTGCTATGGCAATCAATATGGGAGCATCCAAAATAAGCAATTGACAAGTAGAATAGTGTGTATATTAGAAGTATTCTTCGAATAGGCTCATAAATAATGGAGGATGTTCTACTAAAAATATCTTAAGCTGGTTTCCTTCATCATGGGGTATCTATAGTGGAAACCTCCATCTCTTGTAACTAGTGCTCATGTTGTGGTACTCATCTAGCAGATCTTGAATCTTGAATTTTATGTTCATGCTGGTATCCAACTAGAACACCATGGAAATGTAGTTTCTAGTGGCTGGGACAAAGGAAGATCTATCTTTAAAGTAAATCATGCAGGTTTAAGGATCATACTTTTCTTTGAGTTACTTAATCAATTTGACATTGAAAAACACATTAGGTACTACTAACCTCCTTAAATTGAGTCTCCATGGGTTGGAGACTGATTAGTGTCTATGCATTTTCTTATAATGGTATATGAACAAATCATATCCCCTTGTTAGGATCCATGTATCACCTACTTCCTTTTTTTTGTCTTCTAATTTCTCAGCTTGAGGATTCAATTGCACACTTTGTCTAGACCTTTGTCTAGAGCCAGGACATTGGTTGACCAAGACCTAATTCAAATGTCAAGTTTCCAACTTTTGTCTCTTAAATTTGGGAGTTTCAGATGTACTTGCCATAATATGAATTTCTCAAAAAACCCTACTTCTGTGCTTGCGAATTTAACTGGTTTTAGACACTGAATTTTTTTAGCTCAAGCTTAGATACTTACTTGAATAGCAATGGCCCTTTTGGTTCTCTTGATGTCGATCAACACTATACTCCGTTCTCCTTCCTTCTGAATGCTTAATGATTTCCAAATAATTTCAAGATTTGGTTTTTAGTGCCCTCGGATCTGGTTCATAAATTTCATTTGATGACACTTTCATTTCATTGAAAGTAAAATCAAATGTTTTGAATATAGGCCATTGATTTGTTTAATATTGCCACCAAATTGTCTCCTCCACATACCGTTGTCTTGTCAATGGGCTTGAGTAAGTAGTTTCATTGTGTCAAGAGGAAAATATTTCATTCTTACTGATATCTTTCTTTCCCCTGATGTACTTCTTAATGGTAAACTCTTCCTTTCTTTTGGGATTTCAAAGAGACTTTAAATAACTTCACTCTAATATTATAGTGTCCTCTCGAACTCTTCCTTGCAAGTAGTCTCTTCGATATTATTTTCTCACTCCAATACATTTCTGGGCTTATTAAGTCACATTTTGATTTTGGCTAATGAACCCTTTTTCGTTTTGTATTATCAAAGCCGAGGCAATAAATGTTATCATTTCATCAAAGGGACCTATGTTTTTATCTCGACGATATGCATTCTTCGCTTCGATGGAATCCTTAGTCTAACCATTTGCTTGTTTTCTTTATGGATATCAAAGGGACTAATATTTGGTTCTCACTGATATATGTCTTTCCTCCCGATATCTTTAATAATATGTGGTTTTTCTATTTTTTGGGTTTTCGAAGGGACTTTGAGGATTGTCTCTTTGATGTATCGTTGTCACTTTGATATACCTTCAAGCCCATCATATTTTCTTTCATTTGATACTATAAAATTTGTGGCCATGAATATTATTATTTAATGCACATTGTCCCATCGAAGGGACTCTAAAATATTTTCTCTTGACATTTCATTGTGTCCTCAATGATATCTTATTCAGATTATCAAAGGGATGCTAAGACAAGTCTTGTCGATGTTGCATAGTCTCTTTGATAAAGTTTATAATAAGACTTGGACTTAATTATGGAAAACACATGGGATGTTTATGATGGCAAGTCTATGTAGTAAAGGATCAAGACAAAATATTTTAGGTTTTTCTTAAGGCCGAATTTATGTGAGTTTTAATAGTTGGTTTAGAAATTTATGCATGTAAAGGATATATGTGATGTTTTTTGAATCAATATAGAACTTTTACTATTAGTCAGACCTAAAAAATGATTTTCTAGGTGAGCCTATTTGTGGAATTTTTATTTTTTTATAAGGTTGAAGTTTCACATATTGTACTCAAAGTTTGGCAGGATGGTGAAATCATACAAATTTTGGAGGTTCTAACACTGGCTCCGGTTGAGGATGAATGGTTTTTTAGTCATTGCAAGAATCTAGAAGTATTTTTTGGGACACAAACCATGGATGGAGATGGTAAAAACAAAAGGATAAAAGAAAAGAAAAAATCCTAATATATTGTGCATGGAAAATAATAAATTTCTAAGAAACTAAGTACTTCAAGAATTGTCCATGCACTAGCAACTCATGATCTTCACCAATCATTTTTTGCAAGTAGTACGAATCTTCACCACATTTTCCAGTAATGACAAATGGTCCTAGCCACAATGCTTTGAACTTACCATGTTTTCCTTTATCCTAACTTATAGAATTCCACATGATAACCATGTCATCAATTTTAAATTTTTTGTCTTTTACCTTTTTGTCAAACATATACTTCATTTGTAATTGCATCTTTTCATTATGCTTTTGTGCTTGATATTTGACTTCATCCAAATCTTCCAATTGTTCCATTATTTCTTCCATGGGTTCAAGGATATCTATATCTTCTTGTAGGATGAATTTATATATCAGTAAGAGATTACACATTAGAATCCTAGCTTGGGCTCCATACACCAGTTCAAATGGATATTTTCTAGTGGCCTTTTTATAGTGATTCTATTCACCACAATGCTAGTCTTAATTTGGAATCCCATGCCTTCTTTTTATTATCTAGCATCCATTTGATTATCTTTGTGACGCTGTTATTGCTAGATTCTTCATGTCCATTTGCTGCAGGATGATATGGTTAGGCATATGAAATCACTATATCATATGAATCACAAAAAATCTTGAATTCACCTGACTTGAAGCACATGCCATTGTCTTTGATTAGTCTAATAGGAACTCCGAATCTAGTAATGATGTTTTCCAAAATGAAATTGATCACAACTTTACTAGTTTCTTGTTTTGTTGGTACTACTTCTATCCATTTTGTAAAGTAATCAGTAGCCACCAGGATCTATCTATGCTTTCCATTAGATTTATCTATAATTTACCCTATGAGTTCAATCCCCCATTGATGAAAAGGGGCTTTGATTTACATAGGTCTTAGTGGTAAAGTGCTATAATAATTTAATTTTCCAAAAAAATTCTAACATGCTTCACATTTTCTTCCATATCTGTGGGAATCGTTGAACACTTTAGGCCAATAATAACTTTCTCTCAATATTTTGTGAGAGATAGTTTTTTCCAAGAAATGTCCCCCAAACAATCCTTTATGCATTTCTTTCAATGTGTACTCAACTTGTGTTTCATCTAGACATAGCAAAAAGATACCATCTTTGTTCTTCCGATATAAATCTCCATTTATACACATATTTTGATGCTTGGAGTTTTAAAGTTATTTTCTAATTTTTACTCAAATTTTTAGGACACTTCATATATTTGAGATAGTAAGTTATATTAATGTACCATGGTGTATGTTCAATACTTGAAACCATTTTATCTTCCTCCCTCACATTACAGACTTGAGCAACTTCTAAATTGGATTCAGCCATTAACTTGTCTAACCCTTCTCCCATTACAAGCTTGGTGATTTTAATATCAATATTAAACTCTTGAATTCTATTAATCTATTTGCACCTTTTCGTAGTGACTTTTGATTGTAGAAAGACATGCTTAACTATAGCATTTGGAACATACGCTATCACTTGTGCCTACACTAGGTAAGGCTTGAATGCTTCAACTAATTTTACAAGGGTGTAAGCTTTTTTTACAATGATAGTATACTTTAGTTCTACCCCTTGGATACATTTTCTGAAGAATGATATGGGTTGTTCATAACCTTCTTTAGTCTTTTGTAACATCACAGTTGCAACTATGTGGAAAGACGTAAAAGAAAATATTTGGAATGGTTTGGTGAAATCTAGTGATTTTAGTATAGGAGCCTCTTTGATGGTTCTTTTAATTGATATGAATGCATCAATAGATTCTACTTTTTATTCAATTTTTGAACCCTTTTTCAACATCCTTGAAATTGGTTTCACAATTTTAGCAAAATTTGAAATGAACCACCTAACAAAAATTATTTGTCCAAAGAAAGACTAGATAGCTTTTACTATTTTAGAAATGGGAATTTTATCAATGGATTCTACTCATTTAGGATCAATCCTAATTCCATCCTTTGAGACTACATGTCCTAGCAAATTACCTTATGTCACAATAGGGTATGTGCAGGATCATGATGGGCCAAAAAGTGGCGATATGATGGGTATGTGTAGGGTATGTGGTCGATGAATTTTTTTTAACCCAAAATTAATAAAACGAAAATGATTTTTAAAGGAGATTCTCAGCTTTCCACCAATATAAATTATACTTTACTTTGAATTTAATAAATAATTATTATTCATTTTCTATTTGAATTACGACTAAAGTCCCGATTGATAGGCTGATTGAAAAACATTTGTAGCTTTCAAATGGTATTACATTTTTTGAATCTAAAACATGCATCACATTCTATGCTTCACATACTATAGGATTAAAAAAGTAATAATTGAATTTCATGAAGTTTTGACAAAGTTAAGGTGGTCAGACATACAAGTTTTTATATTTTTTAAAATTTGTAATAAAAAAATCATAATTAATTATTTACTTGGAACAAAATTACAAAAAAATATGCATCAAATCGGGACATGAGTCCTCTACTTATATCTAAAGTATTATAAAAAATTATTATCATTTTATTGTCATTAGGGTGGTCAGACGGACACCTACTTCTTATTTTTTCCCTGAAATTTAAGTGCTACTACATTGAAATTTCAAATTTTTACCAAATAGTTAAAAAAAAAAAAAAACCTAGTAGTTTAGAAACTAAATTGAATTTTCTCCAGATTCTATTCTTACATATTTTTGAAATAATATAGATAACTTATTAAAATTTTTATGTCAAGCTGCCTAACTCTGATTTTTTTGAATTTTTCACCACTTAAGGGCCTATTTTTTCTATGATGATCCTACACATACCCAAAAAAATGACACTTCTTTGGAATTAGGGATATGCCATACTCTAGTTCTTTGGTAAACATCTTTTCTAGGTGCATATAGTGGTCTTTTTCCCTTTTTAAATATTCTATTAAATCATCTTGGTAAACTATCATTATGGTATTGATCAAATCAACAAAGGCTACATCCATGGCCCTTTAGAATATAGCACCAACATTTGTGAGGCCAAAGGGAATTCTTATATACACATATGTCCCCCAATGTGTGATGAAAGCAATCTTGTACTGCTCTGATTCTTTGACTTTTACCTAGTTGTAGCCAAAAAATCAATCCATCATAGACAATAGCTCACAACCTGTTACCCTTTGTAGCATGGCTTCCATATTGGGGAGGGGATAATTATCTTTGAGTGATGAAACATTTAGGTTGCAAAAATTCACACATAATCTTATGTCTCCATTCTTCTTTCTTACTGGTACCAAATTTGAGACCCAATAAGAGTGCCTAATGGGTTTGATAATGCCACTATCTCTAAGTTGCATTAGTTCTTCTTGCATCTTGGGTGTAAATGTACGATTTATGGGTTGTTGCTTCTTCCTAAAAGGCTTGGCATCTAGTTTTAGTGGGATTACATGTTGTAATAGATCTTCTCTGTAAGCCTTTAGGTCATCATATGACCAAGAAAATACATGCTTATATTTCCTAAGCAAGGCTATAAGCATTTCTCTGACCTTGGAGCTGATCCTTTTGCCAATGTACACCCTTTTAGGAGCCATTTTAGTCCCAATATTGACTCCTCAACATCTTCTTGTTTCACTAGTTTTTGCTTGAGAAGGGATTTTTCATTACCATCAATTATGGAGACACCAATCCTCTTGGTATTTCATTCGTTCTAAGATGCACTACTTCTTAACCAAAGACAATCTCTTTACCATAGATACCACCTCAAAAAATGCATTCAAATCTATTTCTTAGATTCATATTGATCTATGCAATGGAGATACTTAATTAATTCCTCATCATCGTTGAATACTTTCCAATTATAAATATTATCAAGGATTGCGGGTCTAGTCTTGAATTATACCTTTGTTATACCTTCCAACATAATATCATCCCTTTTTAGAGCAATATTTTCCAAGAAGTCTACCATTATATTCTTAGATAATTCCACCTAGTTTATTGAGAATGCTTCAAAAAGTTCTATGGTGTCCCAAATAGTATGTTTGTATTGCTTAAGTCTTTTATTTTTTGATGAATACTTTGCTCTAACTTGTGAGACAACTAATTTAGAGTCTCGATACCTTGTGGAAATATTCAAGCCCAACAACAATGCCTCATATTCATCTATGTTGTTAGTGCATTCAAACATTAGTAAGAGAGTATTTGAGTGCTTTGCCAATTAGTGAGATAAACACTATTCCCTCTACATTTCCACCCTTGTTACAAGTGCTATTGAAGTACATTTTCCAGACACCTTAGTCATCGAGATGAGCTTCCTTATTAATTAGATATGTGTTTTGTAACTCAGGTCATCAATGCTTAATCTTGAAGATTCCAAGATCTACATCACAAAAGAAGTTTAGTTGATTTGGATCAATGTGCTCTATTATTTGTTCAGATCATGGTTCTCTATATAACTGACCTCTTTTCCATTAACTGGTATTGTTGCATATGGCAAGTATAATTGAACATTTCCCCAAATTGCAACAGTCCACTGTCTAGATAATGACATGCCATAATATAGAGGGGTGTCTACTATAGTAATATCAATCCTATAGGTGGCTTCAAGATAGGCATCTAAATTCAACTCTAAATTCTACATGACTCCAGCCACATGGACATATCTATTGTCCATTGCATAGAACTTCCCATATGGAGTATCCACCCATAGGCCCAATTCTTTCATGACCACCATAGGCATGATATTTATTGCTACTCTTGAGTCAATCATGCAATTTTTAACCAGTTTATTATTGATCAATAATGTAGTATAGAATGGATCTACCTGAGAAGGATTCTTTGTCAAGGTATCACCAAGATAGACCTCAAGTGTCTTTATGATCTCTTGTCCAACATTGTTTACCTTGGTTTCACCTTTTTCTAATTTATCTTTATTTTTATTCTAGTTTTACTGCTTGTTGGGTACATTTGAGATTAATTTGAGGGAACTATCTCTATATTCATCAATATTCATCATTTCCAATAGTGGAATTGACATCTTGATCTGAGATAATAATTATGGTATGTCAAATGAGGGGGCAGTTACCAATTGTTCTGCCTTTTCTGCTTTAATGTGATTTTTCTCTTCAGTTTTCTACTTAGCACCATATTTCATATTTTCTTGATCAATTTTTGTTGTTTCCTTTGGTACATTGGGTTATAATTATATGAAAATTAGATCCCAATGTGAAAAAATCTTTAAAATGAATTGGATAACCTTTTCTTTGTGTACTTTATGTTAGATATAGTGAAAATTCTATCTAGAATGATATTTTTGTCTCTCCTTTGGATACTTTCTTACCACTTGCATTTTTTCTCTTGTTTAAATTAGTAGTAAAAGAGACAAATATTTTTTAAAACACAAGTTTTTTTTAACCATTTGTAATAAAAAATATGTGAGTGTCCATCACATAATGTGTTTCATCCTTTGCATTACCCATGTTCTTAATGTTATCAAAAAATTAAACTTAGCTGGCTATTTCTTTTGTGATTTCCAACAATAAACAAATGAAACCAAGAATTGAAAGTGCTTCAACATTTCATTCTTTTTCTACTTTTTGAATTACACCCATGCAACAAATAAAGGAATGGTAGAAAATATCTATTCATTGTATTGAAAGATAAGTAGTTAAAATTGGTTTGAACACTCTTAATTGACTAAATTTGCACTCCAATTTTGCTACAATTATTCTACAACTCCACACATACATTTAGTGATTTAGGCAAGGAAAATATAAATTAAAACCATATAAATTTTGATAACACCAAAAAATGCAAGTAATAATGCATGAAATATACATCAATATCTCTAAATTATGTCTTCACACACCCAGTTAGAAAAAATATTATTGAACCACAATATTTTTATTTTTCTAATTTTGGTATGAATTTGTAAAAAAAATAGAGAAAAAACTATGAAAAGAGTGAATTTTTTGAAATAAAAGAGAAATTATATGGATGATGAATTTGATGCATTTGTACATGGTCTATATAACAAAATTATTGATAAAATACAAGGTGTGAATATAAAAAATTAATGGTTATTGCACATGGTCATCACTAGATGACCATTGTATAAACCACTTTGAAGAAGGAAATATGAGTGAATGGAAGGTGAAAGAGAGGGATCACAAGAAAAGTACTCTAATACCATGCTTAAATTACAAAACTAAGAGAACTAGAGGTTCAAACAACATAACCAATCCATCAACTTCAACAACCATTATTCCATTCAATGGATTTATATAGGTCATTCAACCTACTAACCAACCAAATCACCTGAAAAATAACTAATTATTGTTAAAATTAAACTTATTATTACATAATAACTTATATTATTTATTTATAATTTAATAACCTATGTGTAGCATTGTAAATTGTCACCCTTGACAATTTCACACTGTGTTTTTCTCCCCCTTAAGTTATTGGACCTAATTAAGCACCTAATTTCCTAAATTATGTATTCCAAAACCCATTTTACACATTTTCCAACAAATTGAAAGCATAAATTTTTTTATTTCATTTAATACTTTACTCTTGACTCCTTAAGTGTAAAAAAATAGGCTTGGGACACTGGCACCTAGGGTGCCTATGTCCCCCTATTTTGACTCCAAAATTCAAATATGTTGGTGTTGACATTTTATTATTTGAAATTGAAATATCTAAAGTTGGGTGCTAGGATTTAATTTTTAATAAATTAGAATAATAATGTTTAAATACCTAGTTATTGTGTATTTCAAATCTATCTAGCAAGAAGTGGAAAATTATTGGAGAAATTATGATCAACAACATTATCAAGAAAGTCAAGAGCAACCATTAGAGGATTTACTATAGAAATCCAAGATCCAAACATCATGTCAAATTTTATGTGAGTGTGTTCATGTTTATGTTTTCATATTGTTTGTGAAGGCTAACCCTTTGTAGGTCTCCAAGAAATTCAAGCAAATCAAGAAAGAAAGATCCAAGCCTTGAGGAGATGTGTATGATTTTAATCCTTCAAGGAAGCCATTAAAGGGTGTTGAGTTATTGCACTTTGTGGATTCATAATTCCTTCCTATTATTTACCATTTTATCATTGACATTACCATAATGTAAGTGGAAACACTAACATGGGGTTTGAACAAGGAAAGCCCCTAAATGGAACAACCTTTCTTCTCTCTTTGAATGTGCAGGTTTCAGGTCTGAAGAATATTGAAGGAAGTTTGAAGATTAATTATTCTTTATTGCAATTGAAACCATACACCTTAACAACTCACAAAAAATTTCAAAATTACTTAATAGTGATCCAATAATGTGATAAACGAGAAAAAGAAGCTCTGATATGGCACCAAAGGACTGAAAAAATAGATCTGAATTAGCCCTACAAAGATAGTGACACATGGGGTGCCTATGTCTAGCATTTTCATCTCCAAACTTATATCATAGGTGCATAGTTTCCTTAATCTATTTCTATAGCCTATTTGTGTCTTTAATTTCTTAGATCTATTGTATTTACATTAGAACAATAATTTGCATCATTAGCTCAATTGAATAATTGCATTTCAATCCTAAATTCATTCTAAGTTTGGTCAAGGGAAAGTTGACCCACCTTTCAGGTTGTAATTCAGTCCCATACCTTGTTCAAATCCATCAAACCCTCATTAATCTCAAATCCTACATAAAAAAATTAGGAAAAGTTCCTAAACCCTAGAATTAAAACCCTAGGGTTTAACTTTCTCTACATTTCATTTTGGTGAACCCAACATGTTAAAATTATATACCTTCTAAAATTTGAAGCATTGTATTCTAGATCTAGGTTTAGCATATCATTGTTTTGCAATTTTTATTTTGGCATACATTTTTGTATCATAATGTTGGAAGAATGAGGAGATGCCATTCATGCATTTGTTGGAAACATGAGCATGTGGAATGAGCACAAGGTATAGTTATGCATTGCAGTGTTGTCATTGATGTTAAAATTATATCCTGGTACAAATAATATGGTGTAAATCTATTTGGGTTTCATGAGAATGGTTGAAGATGTTTGTGAAAGACAATTTTGCAAGAAGGTTTGATCTAGTGAAGATGATTATTGAAGAAATTGACTAAATGTCAATTCAAGTGATTCTATGTACAGGGGATCTGGTAATTGGGTCCACATTGGTCCACTATTGAATATTTTTCTCTATGCTCCTAGTATAATTTTGTTGTTTGTCAAAGGAACTTAATTAGAGAGTTTCATCTTGTTTTGGTTTTTATCTTTGAAGTTATGAACTTAATAGAAGTTTGGCCTGGCAATATTAGACATTTCTAGTTCTGTGCATATGTTTTGGTGAGTCCACAATTCTTCACAGATTGGTTTTTGGTTTTATGAAGTTGTGAAGGTGTTGATAGATGTCAGATGAGTGGATATTCCATTTGGCATGGTCTTTGGAGGTCCATGTGTCCAAATGTGGATGTACATCTCACAAATTTTAAAATTAGGTCTTTTATGATGTCGACCTAATAGGTTTGAAGGTATGAAAAGATTAATTAAGTATTGTGGAGTTATGTGGGACCTATTTTAGGTCCATGACAACCTATTTCAATTGATTATAAGGATTGAATCTTGACACGAAGCGTGTGTGGATAGATCTTGATTTGATAAGATACATTTTGTATATTACATCTAATTAGGTTGACCTAATTGATGTTATAGGTGACAAAAATATATAAGTTATATCTATTTTGGTATTTTGATGATGGTGATATGTGATAAGAGTTAGTGGATGTGAATTTAATGTGAATTCAAAGCAGAGCAAAGTGTTAATTTAGATCAGTGTGAAGACTTTTGAGTCTGTATTCTCAGCTTCATTGGAACTGTATTTCATGCATGTGTTAGATGCAATTATAATAGTTAAAATTTAGCTATGAGCCACAATCTCTTCTATCTCTCTTATTTCTTAGAGGATGGTGAATCCAGTTGGGTAGTGGGTCCACCCGTAGTGATCACTTATGTAATATACTATAACCAGTTATAATATATTGTGAGCTAATCCTCACTGTGGTTTTTCCCATTTTGGGTTTTCCATATAAAAATGTTGGTGCCCATGTGTTATGTGATGTTTTTGAATGTTTTCATGATTTCTTTCATTATTACAATTGAATATGCTATGTGTTGATAGATGGTCAATGCTCCCCTAGGGATTCGTGACATGGCTTAACTATCTCCCATGGATCCATTAACTCTGGCAATTGTATCAAGCATTAACAGGTTGATCTTTTGGTGCAACAAAAACCATGGGGACAACAATTGGTATTAGAGCTAAAGGTGTTGGGTTCAAATCCCCTTGTAACACTAAGGGAGAGATTTTTGGTAGATGGTCAACGCACCCTTTGTGATTTGTGACATGGCTTAACTGCCTCCCATGGATCCATTAACTCTAGTGGTTGTATCAAGCATTAATAGGTCGATTGTTTTGTGAAAAAAAAATGTGGGGCCAACACTATGAGTATTAGATGTTTTATGTTTAAGTGGTTTAAAATAATATTGGTTCACCCTCCTCTCAATTTTCTAGGTGTTCAAAAATTGGCATCAAATCCTATTTCCTTAAAAGGAGCTTAACCGCTTGGGGAAGATCTTGGAGGTTGAATAAATGGTTATTAGAAGGTTACCTACTCCTCCAGAAGAGATTAATGATATTGGATCTATAGAAGAAGATTTCATATTTGACATAAATGGAGAACTCAAAGTTTCTCTTGAAGATCTAGAAAGAATTGAAGGTGAAAACAAAGATTTGAAAGAAAATGTCAAAGAAGTAGATGAATGCATCAAAAAATTGAGAGAGAAAATCAAGAAATTTAGAGAAATGCACAAGGAGGTTAGTGAGAAATTGAAGCAAGCAAATGAAACAATTACCAAACTAAAGGTGCAAGTTGAAAAAAGGAAAAGAGTTAAAGAATGCTTGATTGTAATAGTTAAAAGAAAATATGAAGAATGCACAAGGCTTGAATAAGAAGTTGTGAATATGAGATAAAATTTATAAAAAGAAAGAAGTCATGAGGAAAAACTCAAGATGAGTTCCACAAAGCTTGATGAAATTATTGCAAATCAGAAAGGCTCCAAAGGTAAAGAAGTTTTAGGATTTTAAAAGGGTGAAATTTCAAAAGCAGATTAGACACTAGATCCTAAAAAATAAGATTGAAGAAAAGAATAACAATGGAAAGTAGATCCAAAATCAGAGGAATGAAGTTAGAAGACCACCGATCAGAAAACCAAATACTCAAAGGTACCCATATTTTAATTCTTTTTTTATTCTTGCAATAAGTTTTGACATAAGGCTATGGAATGTAGAAGCCAAATAAATCAAAATGTTCCATCCTTTCCTGGTCAATGTTTTACATGCAAGAGATTTGGTCATAGAGCTAGTAAATGGAGATGTCAAATGATGAATTTCTATAACAATGGTAGAATGGTTCAATCTTTCAATGGCTATTGTTATACATGCTATGGATTTGGGCATAAAGCTAGTCAATGCAAATCTAGAATGAATGGAAGTAAGATTGGTCAAAAGAATTTTATATACTACAATTGCAGTAAGCTTGGACACATTTTTAAATTTTGCAAAAGAAAAAATATGAAGAAGGATAATCTAATAAAGAACAATCATCTAGTAAAAAAGATTGATTTGAAAAAGACAAAGAAGGAGATGGACAAGATCTAGAGAAAGAAGGAAGAGATTAAGGTTAAGGATGAATCTATACTAGCATCTGATGCAAATGTTTCCTCTGGAAACTAAGTTGAGAGCTTTGGTTCAAGGGGAGCTTTAATGAAAATATTTCATCCCTTACCAAAGAAAATGGCGTTGATGATTCAACACAAGGATATGTGGTGTAGGTCAATATGTTTGATCTATTGGAGAAATTTTTGGTAGAAAATATTGAAATATGGAAGATTATGGAGCTTTTGGATTTGACTATGCATATAGTTAGGGTTTTTACCATCTTCTCAGTATTTAATATGAATTAGGTCATAATAAAAGGTTTATAAGTCATCTCACATAAGAAAAGTTCATTTGCATTCAATTTTTCAAGCGAAGGAGATCATTTAAGAAAGAGAAGAGCTATGAAGAAGCAAATTGAAGTGATCAAGGTGATTGAGTTGGAGTACAAGTGAAACCCTAGTTAGAAAATCAAAGTGAGAGGTATTTATAGACTTTGTTGCCATTTTTTTTAGAAATTTATTTGAAATCAAGTTAGAAACTATTGAAATGGCTAAACCAATGGTTGTGGATGTGTCTGAGGGACTACAACTTAAATTTAAGAAGCATTCAAACAAATCCACTGAGGTCGATTTGATAGGCGCTTTCTTGAGGGTTCCATATGGAGTCCTGCACATAGAGGACATAAGAATATATATCAATGAAAAGATTGAAGAATATGACCATTCCAAAATGGGAGATGTGTGGATAAAGGAACTCATTGGTGACAACTTTGTGTTGAAGCTAGAATATCAAAATTTGGTCGCTAAGGGGCTTGATGTCTAGCAAGGGTTTCCTAACTTTTTCCTTGACTATGCTTGGATAAGGATTGCTTTGATCCACATCCATGATAAATTTGTGTGGATGAATATGCCTAGACTGATCACAGGGGAGGTGATTAGGGAAGTTATAGGTTTGTGCACCACCAGACCTATTTTGGTACTCAAATCTATTAAGAATGATATTGCAATGGAGTGAACAAGAGAAAAGTATGATAGGAGGGTTTTGACCATCAAAGCCATAAGGAATCCTATTGTGAATTATGCCTCCATGATGATAGGTTACAAGTTGTATTTCTCCAATAGGGAGAATTTTGTATTTGCCACTACAATTAAAAATCCTTATGGGATGGTGGAGAAAGGTGAAAATTATGACCTATGTGAATTACTAAGGAAAAAACTCATGGATAATCTGTAGAAAACAAAGGATACCAGGTATCCCTTCAAGTATGGAACTTTAGTTGTGTGTTTGTTGTTTTAATTTTTGAAGTAACTCCTTAGAAAAAATAATATAGTGTGATTAAGGGGGAGACCTATTTCTCATAAAATAAAAGACTTCTTAAGGGATTTGGGAGATGCAAAGGAACTTGAAGATGCCCTTGTGGCATTATTTATAGTTTTTCAAAAGAGGATACAAGAGAGGGAGAAAATTCCCCAGAAGATGGTTGAGAAGTACTAGAGGGATATCATATTCATGGTTTCCAAAGATGAATGTATCATACAAGAAGTAGAGCCAATAATAATGTAGATCCTAGAAATGGTAAATGAGATTACTAAGAATAAGATCATGGTGTCTAAAAATTATATGTTGAGAAACCTAAGTACATCACAAAGCGAAGATATGTAACCTATGAAGAAAAATATATGGAGGTGAATATGGAGCAAAGGAAATGACAATTAAAGAAGAAATTTTAAAAGATGACTATAGAGTTTACAGAGGCCATGGGCCTCACAAAAGAGCAAGTGGAATATGAAAGAGAAATGGTTGGAGCTCCCAACAACTCATAAAGTGTGAGGACATCTGGTATAGTATCTACCACTCCTCTAGGTGCTCAGAGTCCTCTAGGATTTCCACTCACCTAGTGGAACTAAGAAGGAGAATAGTTCTCCTATAAATAAAACTAGTGCTCCAGTGAAGGAGAAATCATCTTTGAAAAAACAAGCCAAGAGGCCTAAGAAGGAAAAATCTACTCCAACAGAACACCCAATTGGCTATGTGAGAAGGGTCAAGTCAAAGGCCACCAAAGATCAATATTTTGGTGTCAATATTGAAAATGAAGAGCTAGAAGAAGAAGGACCACAACTAATTTAGAAAAGAAAAGGTGAAGCTTCACAAGTTGAAGCAAGTACAAAAAGGAAGAAGTTTAATATCATTGACACAGATAGTGAGGATGAAGTTGATAAGTGTTGTGCAATTTTTGCACACACGCCCCACTGAAAGCGGGAACCCTCTTTTTCTTTTTGTTGCACTTTCGTGTTTTCCTTTCGTAGGGTCTCAACTTCATCTCCTTATGGGATAAGTTCCTCTGTCTAAGTCTTGATTCACCCATGTGCACATTGATAAACTTGTATTTGAGATGCTCTCTTGCAATTTGAAGTTATGGCCTAACCCTTAGAAACCACCTTCGGGTCAAAATTTGTGAAAACCAGGCGAAATTGATTAAGTATTGGGAATTTTTAGAGATTCTGAGCAGGCTCAGATTATCCAAACCTTAGTCTGTTTGAGTAATCTGAGGTACCTCGGATTACCCAAAATCCTCCCTCTAGTCGCATTTTTGAAAAATTGCAAAATGTCTTGTCATTCATTAATGAGGGTCATTAATGGCACTAAATCGACATTATATTTGATTTTCCCCTTCATTTTGCTTATTTTCATTTGAAGAGAGTTGAAGAGAAACCAGGCATCCTTCATTGTGCATCGATTTGGAATTCTCTTGTAGGATTTGCCACTTGGAGTGTGGTCGTCATCGGATTCTATTACCCTCTCATTAGTCTGCCTGATTTTTCTTCTAGGGTTTCCCATTTAAAGGTATGTCCTTTCATTCATCAGCTTGCTTTGGTCTCATTTTGGTTCTTCCTTTGCATCCATAAGTAATCAGTGAAGTCGAGTCATTTTGGGGTCACAACGGTCTGTATTTTGCATTGATTATTGCTTACATGGTGTGATTAGGGTTTATTGCTATATCATACATTTTCTAGGGCTTGGTAGATGAGTGTGTCAGGGTTCTTATTTCAGTGGTTTCAAAGAATGCATGATTAAGGATTGTTCAATTTTGAGCTTTGAAAGTTGAATTTGTAGTAAATCCCCTTTTTTCATTGCATCCTACTCAAGCCCTAGGAAGAAATTCCCGCTCGAGAAGTTAAACATGAACAATAAGATTTGAATCCTTGGGACATTGCAAGAAATTGGTCTAGGACATAGCATAAAAGGTGTTGAATGATTGATTTGTCATAGAAATTGGTCAAATCCCATGAATTTAACTTGAATTTTTTTGAAACTTAGCGAATTTCAATGCCTTGATAAAATCTCGGTGCATCTGAGCTGGCTCGGATTAGCCGAGCCTTAATCCGCTCAGATAATCTGAGGTGGGTTGGATTAGCCAAAAGTTTCATACTTGCATACGATAAGTGGTGATTTCAACCTAGGTTCAAATTTTTTTGGGTATCTAGGATTTTTCAAATTTTGGGGAATTCAAGGGTGGCCAGAATTTCTGATCTACTCCAAATTTCATGCTTAACGTTCACATCTGGATTTCATGTTGATTTTAAGGCTTGAAATGAACTTGTGCATCAATGATTTAATGTTACATCACATGGATTTCAACTCACAAGTTTGAGGTGATCAATTTACCTTTGAAGGGCTGAATTCGGTTAATCCTAGCTCGGTCGGATTGACCAAACCATCATCCGGTCAGAAAATCTGAGCAAGCTCTAATTCTTTGAATTTCTTGTTTTGGTCTCAAAATTCAATTTAAAAGGTTGGTATTTGATCATGATGATTTCTAGTGATGATTTATGTGCTTTAATGATGAAATGATCATGTTAAGAGTGATTAATTGGTCAAATTTAAATGAGTTATGATAATGCTTTCCTTCTAGTAATTGTCATTTTGTGTTAACAGATGCAGGCATAAGAAAGTCTAGATAAGACAACCAAGAACAAGGCTGCTCTAGCACAAGAGGAAGTTAGAAAGAGATAAGAGAGAATGAAGTATGATTTCAAGGGCATCTGGCCTGAGACAAATATTGCCTCTGCATGGTCGAGGATCATAGATGTAGTGTCCCTCTAGTTTCGACACTCTGTTTTAGTTGATTATGATACTATGTTGTTCATTTTCAGATATGACTCCGATATTATGTTGTTTTGTACTTCGAGGATGATACTTTTGACATCCTGATAATCTGGTTGTGTTGGTGTGATGTTATTGAGATAGACACATATGTGATATGGTTTATTTGCTTATGATTTTTCATGTGGTTATCATGTTGAAATGATTGTTTATGATTTATCTTGCCCGTCAGTTTCGGTGAAGAAGATAGTGTAGCATTACTCATTCGTGAGTACCCTGCTACGCTGCAATTCTTCTTCACAGTGTGTTTTCTGATATAAGTATATATATGTTTTAACAACGATGTTTCTTGTAGATATAGGTACGGGGTATCAGCTCCACCTGCTAGATAGGTCTGAGCATACCCTAATTCAATAAAATTATGTTAATTCGGAGGTGTTGATAGGTCCTAGTTGAGCCATCGTTCTTCATTGCATGAGTACCTATTTGTTAACCTTTTTGTTGTCCAGTTTGTTCTGTTGTGTCGTGTTTGTATGTATTGTTTTGTGTTTGGGAATTTAATATTTAAGTTCAACAAATATCTGTTAATATATTTATAAATATTTATGGGTATGTTTGTGATTTAATTTATTAATTTAAATTAAATAATTTATTTATTTTAATAGTGAAGGTTAATTATTTCAAAAGTATTTAATTAAATATAAATTGTTGAATTACTTGTGCAAATAGGATTTATGAGGAAATAGATATTTTAAGAGAAGATATTTTCAACATGTTATGAATCTTTGATTGGCAGTTGAAAATTTGATTTCATATTAAAAGGGTAAGTTGAACTGATTGATCTATTTTGAAGGCATAATGAACTATCAGTTAAGATTTCATGATTGAGAGTTAATAGAAATGCATTAAAAGCTTGAGGGGTTGCAATTTTTCATTCACGAGAAGAATTTGGAAAAACTTTCACGGTAATAGTTTTAAGATTATTTTGCACGACAGTTACTCTGAATATTTTATTTTAGAATTGGTTTGCAAGCATAACATAGAAGCTGGATTGATTTGAATTTCTTCATCAAAAGTTTGGTGAATATAAGCAGCATTGGCAGAAGCTTCAAAATTCATTTTCATCCAGTCATCAAGCTTTAATCAAGTTTTCTTCTTTTATCCATGTATATTGGAAAATTATGATTGCACTGGACCAAATCTATGTTGTCTATGAAAAAGATTGTATAGTAAACCTGCACAAACAATAAAGAAACAAATTAGAAGAGTATTTGAATTTTTAAAGTTAAAAAAGTTGTATTTTGTAAATTAAAAATGTTAGATCTGAGATAGTGTTTGTTAGTATGGCTATGAAATAGTTATGAATAGATGAAACTGAGATTTCATGGAAAGGCTAAAGATTATCTTTTATTTTTAAAAGTAGATATAAGTAGACAAAAGATTGTATTTTTTTTTATATTCTGGAAACACACTTTTGTTGAACTTAATTTTCAATAAAAATTTCAAAAAAATAAAATTATGAAAATGTTTATGTTTGGAAAAACGTAGAATTGAGAATATCAGTAAATGAAATCTAATGAATAAAATAAATTCTGTGTGAGGCGCAAATTCTAGATTAGAAATTTTTGAAATGGTTGTAATGTGTTTGTGGATGTTTATTGGGAAATATATATATATATATATATATTTCCAGTATGATATCTTTATCATATTTACTTCTACTCTCACCACGGATACCTTGTAGTATTGTGGGCACCATACATACCTTATGTATCTCACTTTGAAACTTTTGTCTAAAATTTTAATAGTGTTGAAAGCTTATCAGATTGACATTAACAATTTATGCCTGTAAACTTTTAGAATATGCTTGAGAGACTTTTTAGTTGTGAAGTGATTAGAAAATCCTTGAGCGCAACCCTTTGTTACTTTCTGATCTTTGCAAAATCTTTATAAACACTCCTATGTTGATGAAAATGCAACTGCTATTAGCACACTTACCGGTCACATGATTCTTATTACAAGTTAAAATTCGTTTCCATGTTAGATGAAAATTTAGATTTTGGAGAAGTAGATCTATCCTCTATGACTGGCGTCTGGAAGTTACCTATCCTCATCAAGTTCAAACTCCATTTTTGCTCTTCGTAGAATCTTTACTATAGTTGCTTAATCTTTTTACGGTTGATTAAGTAGTTGATTTTATTTTAGATCATGCACTTTATAAACTTTTTATGTTATGAGTTTCCCAGCTGACTGCATGCGTGCAATCTTTCTTTATCCTGAATTGAATGATATTTATCACTGTCTGGAAGTTATGTATGTAAGATAGTTTTTATTTTGCATGGTGTAGTTTCCTTTGTTCAATTATGCATGATATTGTAACTAATAGTCTGTGTTCGTTTGGTCTTATATAAAAATATATATTAACAATATTAAAAAAAAAAAACTTACCATTCTTTAAGTGCCATTTAATCTATTCTTGACTAGAATTAACATCTAGTTTGAATGATACTTAAATGACAGATTTGATAATGTAAATTTTGTGTATACCGACAAATTCATATTTATGCAATTATATTATAATAATTATAATAGAGGAAGCTTTAGAATTATCTTGTTTTGTGATAATTGTATTTGTCAATAAATCGTAAAATATATCTCCAACTTTTTCTTTATAAAAATAGATAATATAAATAAAGTTGGTAATGTTATATTAGTGAACATATAACTTTTGTTTACATGATTCGCTTTAGAAGAATATAATTAGAATTTGTAAATAGTGAGTTATTAAGTTTCCCAAAGGCTAGGGAACACTTAAATGAATTATTTGTTTCATGTGAGGCGTAGTATTCATTTGTTCTTGTTAATTTCAAGTTGATCATGTTCTGTACTTAGCATACCTTTGTGGTGTTTTGGAATTAAAATATGCATAGTGAAATTGTTATCTTTCGAGATAATATGAGTTTTATGTTCTATATCATGTGAATGATAAGTTCATCTGTTATTTTGTTCCTTATCCTTAGAGGCTATTCTTTATCTTTTGATGTTATATCATGTTATAGAAAGAGTGGCTTGCGGTAGGGGCTGAAATCCTAAGAGGTTGTCTGGGTAACCTATCGTAGGTTTTGTAATCCAGTGGAAACCTAATTAATGTACTAGGGGTTGGGTAGAATCAAACTTTAACTTAGATAAAAGAATGCCTCACCTTTTATCTTAACGCTCTTTTAGGTTAAGGTAAGGTTGAGAAGGCCTAGAATGGCTAGTCACCTATCTTTTCTTCTTGAAAGATAGAACGACTCCACACTAGTTTGCTTAGGGGCTAGGAATCGGTAGAGACTTCCAGGGTAACTCTTGGAGAGGGCCAATAGTCTAGGAAGATTCACTAGGGTAACCTATTATGATAGTGTGATGACACTCTTTGCCTATTACATGAATGTGATCATTTGTATGGAGTTATCCCTAGTTGTGTTTTGTCACTGGGAGTTTATTTGTTATGATTTGATATCGTT
This sequence comes from Sequoia sempervirens, assembly GCA_007258455.2. NCBI lineage: Eukaryota > Viridiplantae > Streptophyta > Pinopsida > Cupressales > Cupressaceae > Sequoia > Sequoia sempervirens. The sequence goes on along the minus strand of VDFB02281492.1, from coordinate 957,642,410 downwards.
ATTTCGTAATGTGTATGTAAGCCACGTAAAAGTAATGTTCTTTCTTATTGTTGTGGATCTGTCATTATCTCCAAGCACTAAGGGAGTGGACCTTTGGGTTTCACGTGGTTGGGAGGAAATCGTGCTATACCTTCATTTGTTACTTTTGCAGATGGTATTATACTTGTAGTAGTTTCCAGTTACTTCATTGTTCGTGACAGTGGATGCATAATGTATTTGTGGACATGGATGTCAGTTATGATGTGATCTTTATCCTCTTTGTATATTTATCTCTTGTATATGAGCATACTCATTGTATCATCATTATGATGTATTGAGATTTATTGGAATCTCACATGATGTAATATGAACTTATGGTTATCCGATTGTATAAAGTTTTGAAAACTGGATCATTCATGGCTTTAAATTTGTACTTATGTTTTATGATATAATGTGTTGAATTTATTTATTATGTTTATGTAACATCATCTTGGAATCCTTAAGGCAATTGTGTAATTAAATCTCTTTTTTTTTAAAAAAATTGTTCGGTTAATTTGTTCTTTACACTTTGTTTTAATGGAAACCAAGGTGGGGCGTTACAATAGACACCAACATGGGCCATATTGATTATGATGATTTCCACTAGAAGATGTTTGGAAAGGAACCTACCGAGCTTGCACAAAAGATCACCCACATAGGATTAGCACAAGTAGCAGGATTTCCACCCACACAACTGTGCCCGAAGCCATTTTTGGAGTGTGTAAGGCACTATGATTCTAGGACAAGGATCATCATTGGGCCCCAAGGAAGGGTGATGGAAAATCTGAAAGAGGAATCAATTGCAGAGGTCTTCAACATTTCCTCCCATCACAAGCTGATTGAAGAGATAAACATTGGGGAGTTTACTAAATTTTATGAGGAAGATCCTAACTGAGCCCTAGAGATAATGAACAATGCTTGGATCCTAAAGCCAAAACCACATTATTCAAAGTTTCCCAAGTAGTTGCATAGGAGTGATTTCAAGTAGGAATATAATGATATCATAACTCTCCTCGAAAGAGTCATGGGAGTGGAGGAAGCACACACATTCCAACCTTGGATGTTCCACCCCATTACTCATATTATGGCCAATAAGCACTATCATTGGGAAAAAATCATCAACAACAACATAGATTCCCAACTGAGGAGTGTACAGGAGACCAACTAGTTCACTATGACTTCATATTTTGTGTATATGTTGGCACACAAGAAAAAATACAAAGGTCTCAACTGTAAAGGAGTCTTCGAGTAGGATAGAGTATGGGAGGTATATCCTCAGTTGCAATATAACACATAAAATTATAGGAGGGCCAATGATGCTTTCTTCATGTACATTCCTAGATTGTTAGAGGATGCCCTTCACATGAGAATCTCTACAGATGCAATCAATTTGATAAAGAACTATGGTCAATGGTTTATCCAATTTCAAAGGTTTACATATATCAAGGTACAGGGATCACCAATTGTTCCCCTCATATTGTGAAGATATCCCACCAACAAGATCCTTCTATTGGAACTAACAAAATAGATGGTTGGCTTCGAGGAAGTTTTATAGAGGGGTAACATAGAGAAGAAGGGATTGGGATTAGAATTCCCATTGAGAGGAGTATTGGAGGCCTTCCCTTCTATTCAGAGTACCCAACATTCAGAGAAAGAGATGACTCAATTTGAGTTATACTCCCATACTAATAGAGGAAATTTTGACACTTATGGAAAGGCTTCCAAGCAAGAAAATAGAACTTTCAGGCATAAAGATTATATTGAAGATTATTGGGATAATTGTAGAGATGAGTGGGAGGTCATCAGAAGAAGGTTTTCTAGACTACCTTTGAGATTGATCAGATTATACAAAGTTGTAGAAGTGTTGGATCAAGTGGAGGATGATGAAGAAGATCTTCTCGAGCATCATGATTATGAGCCATATAGAAATAGGCCACTGCCTCCAATAAATTGGTCCAAGGAGGAGATAATTGATTTAAACCAAATCACTGAACCAATCAAGAAATATTCCAGGTTGTGGGTCAAGCATCAATTTCTGGAATTGGAGGTTGATGGTGTTAAATTTACCTATGATCTAATGGAAGACATGGAGTCTCATGATAAAGAAGAAGTTGAAGCTAACATGCGAGATGAAGCTACCAAACCCCACGAGGAGGAGGTCCCTTAGGAAGCAATGTCAATCAAAAGAACTAGGAGACAAGGGAAAACAAAGAAAGCTCCTCAAGCCAGTACTCATACTGAAGCAGGAGAGACATCACAACCAGTGAGGAAGAGAAGAATAATGACTGAGAGGCAGAAGGTTGCAAAAGCTATGAAAAATGAAGTTGCCACAGATTCTCCTTCAACTACAAAGGTGATAGAGTTGGGAGTTCAGGGGAGAAACCCCAATTTTATGTAAGAAAGAATTCTCCCAAGCAGAAGGTTGCTCAAGTAAAATAGGAAAAGATAGTAGAAGAAGAGTTGCATGATGAAGAGACACCTACAGATGATGCTTAGAAGAGAGCAGCTATAGGAAATAATTCTCCCATCCCTTCTCCACATTCACATCAAGATTTGCAAATTGATGAAGAGGAACTTCCAGAGGAAGGCAACATATCAAATAATCTTGAACAATTAAATGAGGAAGATGACAACATCTCTACACTTGATAGTGGAGAATAGAGGAGATTTGTGCAAGAAATGAAGCAATCAACCTCTAGTGCTGAAAGAAAAAATATAGAATCAGAGGTTGTATAAGGAAAAGTGAGAAAATCTCCTGAGAGAGTGATAGTGGATGAGCCACAAAGTAATCCAAAGGAAGAAGTTGATAAAGAAGAGGATGTTGTGGATAATCCTAATTAGGACAAAGAAGGACAAGAGGATTAACTAGAGGCTGAAAAGGAGGTAGAAGTGAATGTGGTTTACAGTCCTGAAAGGGAGGTAGCAACTAAAGCATCCACAACCCTAGATTGGTTGGAAAAGAGACTAAGTAAAAAGCCAGTCATTATGCAAGAAGAAACACCAAGTTGGGATAAACTATTGGAACAGTTTGGACAACCCAAGTAGAGGAAAAGAGCTAGAACTATTTCCAGGATCACAAGAGATGAATCTAACAATAGGATGGTTCATGTAGCAGTCTCTCCATCAGATAAGTTTAGAGATGAGGTTAGGTCCTCTAACTATAAGGTATAGACAATCAACTTGGGACCTACAAGCAAAGATCAAGAGAAGGAAGAATTCCAGGAGTCCTCCCAGGCCATTTTGAGAAGGTTGGACAAAGAAATAGAGGAGAAGGAGAAATTGCAAAAGTAGCTGAATGATGCATATAAGTATTTGCAACACTTGATGAAACCTCTGCAAACTATGGGTAGTGAGGGAGTTGTGCCTAAGGGATTGTTTCCTTTGAAGGCAGTTAATTAGATTGAAAGATTGAAGTCTTCTGTGCACTCTACACACAAATGGCTCATGGATGTGAGCAGTAGAGGAGATAAGGAAATTGAACAAATTATGAAAATATACACTAATGCCTCTGATTTCCTTGAACACACTTCTTAGTTTGTTGTTGATTGTAACAAGATTGATGAGTCTACTGCCAATGAATTTAGGAAAATTCTACAAGTACCAAAAGAAGATATGGCTAGGTTGGATATCTACTACTGGGATGAGATTGGCAAGATAAAGGAATGGATAGAGTTTTGGAACTACAAAAAGGAGCTCCTCACTAAAGTATTGAAGAAAATAATGAAGCTTTAGGGTAAAATGAAGGAAATCTATAATAGTTGCATTGATTTCTTGGAGATAGCCACTGGCAGAAAGAAGTTTGGGATGAAAAATATGAATGTTGGTAGGTTACAGTGATGGTGGCACAAAGTTTATGTTCCATCAGAAGGTGCTCCAATTGCTAAAGATAATCTGGAAGATGCTGCAATTACATTTCAAAATTAGATAAGTATCATGAGTTGCAAATAGAATGGAATAAAGTTGTGCCACAATATCTAGAGGAATTGAAGAATCATAAAACCAGAGTTAAATTTATTCCAGTTCCAGATCCTAAAGATATGAGAGAAATATTGGAGAAATCAAAAGAATTATTTGACAAATTGGGAGAGAATCAGGAAGGAGAAAAAGAAGATAATCAACAAACGGTTGCATAGTTTTTTGTGCCAGACATGTGACCTCAGCTAGCTAGGATAAATGACCTTGAAGTTTGTGCCATAGAAAGATACGATTGGAGAATCCAAGCTGACCTATAAGAAGCCCAAATATTAAATGCAAAGAATATTATTTTATTAAAAGAAGCTTCGAGGCCAACGTGTTTTTGGCCACCCATTTTTCTAACCCTAATTGGGCCGACCTAGTATGAGATTTCTATAAATTAGGAATTTTTCCTCATTTGTAAGGGTTAGGAAATAGAGAAAGCTAAGTGGTAGTGCAAGAGCTAAAGCTAGGAGTTAGTATTTTCTGAGAGCAAGTGTTGTAACACTAAATACTAGAATTGTTGCAACATTGGGTGATTCAATATAAGTAAAGACATTGTTCTTTGGTGCTCTTTCTTGTGTTGATTTATCTTGCATGGTTCATGTTATTCAATATTTTGAGATTGCTTTGAGATAATTAGATATATGTTAGATTTAGAGTTAGATTTGATGCAATGGTGTTTATGATTTAATACTTTAAGTGTTTGAGCAATCCCTAGTCCATACTTTTAGTATCTTGCTGATTGTAAGTTGCTATTTAAAGTTAGCCTGGACCTTAAAATTTATGTTCAAAGTTCAATTGTGGGTATTTATTCATTTCAATTGCAAAATAGGGTTGATTTGGATGAATGTCTCATGATCTGAAAATCTTTAACTCGTTAGAAGATTGCACTATTTTTGTGAGTTTTCCAATTAAATCTAGGTTAAGTAGGAATTGGTTTTGAGGGATTGGTCCATTTTGAGTGTTTTTTCATTTGCATTGTTGGTCTTAGGAGTAATTTTAGTCTTGGAATCTCTCTAAACCATTATATTTTTCTATTTCTTTATGATATGAGTTAGATTTAGGATTTCAAGTATCATTACATTGCAAAATATGATAAGTTCCAAGCTCCAGTATTTGTTTGTAAGGTCCCTCTTTTATTACCAAAATTTTCACATATTATCTGAGTTGTTTATGCATTGTCAAGACCTGACATTAGAGACCTTAGGGTTATCTCTTGAGGCTTGCTGATAGAGAGTTACCTTTCAAGAGAGATAAGATACTTGTGTTATGTCTGAGTTGTTGTTGTGTAGAAAAAACCATCAATAGATTGGTGCTAGAAGGAGGGTCTGAATAAGCAAGATGGATCATTTTCTATCTGCCCTCTCTCCTAAAATATTTTGAAGAAGAACTAGGTCTACACTAGGAGAAGGAGAATTTCAAGAAGGGCCAGAAGAATGGGAGTGTCATCATCCACCCAACCACTTCCATCATCCCCATCATCCTCACCTTCATCAAGCCCATCCTCATCTCATTCTGAAGCTATTCCCATTCATCAATCTCAACCAGTCATAAATCAACCTTTAACACCCCCACTCCACCAATGGATTTCTTAGCAAATAACCCATCTCCATTATCCTTCAACAATTATAATGTTATTCCTAAGAATCCTAAGTACTTTTGTTCCAAGTTTCATGTTAATGATCCCAATAGAACTGCAAAGGAACACATTAGGATTTTCCAAAGCTATCTTAGGGATAGAGAAATTAATCATGAGGATGGTGCATGTAGTCTCTTCCCTTATTCCTTAGGAGAGGATGCATTTTATTGGTACAATCACCTACCTGTTGGGTCAATTCATAACTAGACTAAACTTGAGAATGCATTTCTGCAGAAGTTTAAAATACCTATTAGTTCCAATGAGTTGTATTTGTAATTCACCAAGCTTAAGAGGGAGGTCAATGAGCCAATCAGGTCATTTAATAATAGATTTCATTGTGCATACACTAGGTTACAATCCCCTTATTATGTGGATGATGCTACTGCTCTAGAAGTCTATTATGAAGATCTTGATAGTATTACAACTACTTTTCTTAAATGGAGACCCAACCCTCCTAATAGCCTACTTGATGCATATACAGAGGCTGTTAAGGTCAGTACTAATTTGAGGCAATATTTGTCAAGACCCCTGCCATCCTTAGGGCCTACTACTCACCCCAGGTAGATTCAAGCTCTTAATCAAGCTCTCACCAATCATACTCCTATTATGGACCTAGTGCCACAATTTCCTATAGTCCCACATCTAGGATCTCCAATGAATCAAGTGTCTCCCATGACTAATTATCCTCAATAGAGTGTCAATAAACCCCTTCATCCACAACAATAGACTAGTTTCCCCACATATTTATAGAACTCTAAAGTATTGAACCAATCTCTAGGCTCTAGCATAAAATCAAGATATCCTCAAAATAATGTGAGTCAAACTCCCTAGAGTAATCCTGACAAGGAGAGACTGGATGAGCTGACTGAACATGTGAAGAAATTAAACATGGAGGCCACTTATCTTAGAAATCAAAATAGTCAACTCCAAACTGCTCAAAGGAGTATGCAGTCCAATTATAATAGGGAGAATCAGGATCCCCAACAAGGACATGGACAAAGCTTTGACAGAGGGAAGTCTTCTGGGCAGAACTTTGATAGAGGACAATCTTCTGGTCAAAATTTTGACAAAGGGCAGATTGAGGGGAAAGCATTTGAAAGAAAACAACCATCTAGATAGAATAGGACCTGGAACACAAGGCCAAATAATGGAAAGTTCCCTACTCCATTGGATCAGCCTCCTACTCAAGAAAAGCCTTCAAGTGGTGTGTTTTTAGCAGAGGAAGCCTTGTCCAGATGGTGTAGACTTCATAAGACAAATCAACATTCTGAGTTGGATTGCCTAGAATTCTAGACTATTGCATCTATCTTTTAGTATGAGGTTGAAAACAACTCCAGTGGTCAAGATTTGGTGCCATCGGGACCTTATGATTCTCATATTTTAGTAGTAAATCATGCTCCATTCCCAAAAGGGGAAGAGAATGGGCTAGAAGAGGAATCAAGTGAGCAGGAGGAGGAAACAAATCAAGTGTGTAATGGAGATGAGATTTCACAACTATTTGATGAAAGTATTGAAAATGACAATGGCCCTTTGGATGGATATGAAATTGGCATTGAGGAGGTGCAGGTGTTCCAACAGCCTATCAAGAAGTATCACTTGAGGAATAGGCCAACTAGAGGTCCAAAAGCTAGGGGTCCATTTACTACTTCCATCCCTTTAAACAACTTCACCATACCTCCTGATCCTAATGCTAGCAACAATCTGACATATCCTCATGTGCCTAAGTAGTACTTATCCAAAGAAGGGCAAGAACAAGCTGATTCATCAAAAGGAAAGAATGTTGACGCAAACAAGGACAAGGTGGTGGAATATCTCAGAGAAGCTCCTGCTGACATGAGCACATAGCAATTAGGTGAATATGTGGCTGAAGAACTTAAGAAGCTCAAGGTAAGTCTTTTTGCATTTGAATTATTGAGAGTGCCTGCTATTAGAAATATAGTCTTAGGAGCTTACAATGCAAATATAGTATCACAAAATAGAGCAGTTAGCAGAGCCACTGGTAAAGTACCTAGTTCCCAAGTGTTGAAAGATCATGTAATGCCCCGTCTAAATAACCTAAGAATGTTGCAAAAGTGATATAAAAGTGTAATAATTTTTTTTTAAAGTATTAATATTATGTTAAATAGTTGCATACATTCTTAGGTTAAACGATGTTACACTACTTTAAGTTTTCCATAAGCGACTTAAGTACTTCGCATTGCACTTATTAAATCATAACATAAAGTAAACATTGCATAATAATAAATTTTCCATTCAAGATTTAATAAAGTACAAACTGTTTTCCATACATTGCATTGATAAGATATTACATTGCTCATCCATCTGATGAGGTAGTTCAAATAACAAATTCATTTCAATTACATTGATCGCCTCTTATAAAATTGAGGGATGTTTTCAATTACAAGTTACAATATACAATGATGAAAGTATAAACAAAGTCCATATGCGAGCTCTCCATCCATGAAGCGCTCAATGCAACGAACAAACTGGGGACCCAACGGAGTAAGGTGCACGTTCCACCCAACCATGTGGTACCCGTAGGTCCACCCCCCGTGCTAGGAGATAGTAATAAGGCTACCTAGACCAAATCTACTAACCCTAGACACTAGTACATACAAACTATTGGTTACATTGCTTCCAGATTTTGACAATTGATTGAATCACATACACAAGGTTTAACTGTTATTCTAGGTGGAGTGTCATCACAATGTTGCAATGGTTACCCTGGTGTTTCTTCCTAGGTCCCGGCCCCCAATCCTTGGGTTACCCTGGTAACCTCTTACGAAACCCAGACCCTATTGCATACAGTTGCGGAATCGAATGTCCCTTAAGGAAACGAGACAACGATTTTCCATTCCAGGCCTTCTCGACTTATACTCATGACTGTAGAAGCTCAAGAGTCATAAGGGAGGCATACATAACTTGTTAAATATTTTAAATCTATAAACTGTGTTCTTTAGTTTTCACTTACTTAACTAATCGTAAGTTACCCTGACACCACTTTGTGTGTCGGCCCTTACGACTAGCCACTCCCCTAAACATAACAAGGGTTTTCTAAGTTCACTATCTAGGGTTAACAAGTGCACTTTTCAACATATAATCCCAAATAAGCCTCAATAAATATCACAATTTCATTCGCAAATAACTAGTGCACTACCCTATTTGCTCAAACTTATAAAACCAAAATAATATTTCATTTCCCAATACATGACCACTTCTGGAAGACTTTCACATCGTGGACACTCCCAATTTTGCCACAAAAGAAACACGTATACAACAAACCAAGAAAAATACATTTCCTATTGTTTGGATACACTAAATCCATATGCAATCTTTTAAAATCAACATATATTTTCAAAATCATTTTCATTAAAAGATTTATTAAATCCATTCTTTCCAAGAAATAACAAAAGATTATAATCACATAAGGAAATCAATATGATTTAATTCTGAATTTAATTTTCACAACTTCACAGTTCAATGACCTTCAACTTTTCTATTTAACTTCTCAATCTAATTTAATTTTTTTTATAAAGATCAATTCTAAATAATTTAAATCAATATAATAATATAATAATTAATAATAATATATATATATATATATATATATATATATATATATATATATATATATATATATATATATATATATATATATATATATGGATATATTTATATATATATATAAATATATATATATATATATATGTATTGGTACTTTTATTTTCATATATATTAAAAACCCTAAATGAAAGTTTTTGCTCGCGAAAAAAAAAACACTGAGAAAATAACACTTACACACAACCGCCACTGTATTAACACAGCCGCGGCTGTGAAGCAAGGCCGACAGCCTTCCCATATGGGAAAGCGGCAGTGTGGCAGCTGCCGCTGCCTGTGAGGGCAGCGTCGGCTGCCTCCACAGCCGTCGCCCCATACGGGGGTGGCTATGGGGGTAGCCCCACGGCCCCCTCCAAATTCTTTATTAGTAATTTAAAACAAATAAAATTTAATCATATATTTCCCAAAAAAATACTTTTAATTACCTACGAAAATAAAATTTCGCTTTAACTCGGAACTTCACACGAATTTCCGTACGACGATTTTAGGCGGAAAAACAATACAAGTTCTGGAGATTGATTTATATATTTTCACAAATATTCCTTTATACATTGGCATATATTTTCATCTTCAATTAGCACAGGAATACAGGTATTCCTCTGTAAAATTTATTTTGTTTAAATTAGAAAGGAAAGTATCTGAAGATATTTTGTTGTTTTTAGATGAAATGTTTGTGGAAAGAATTTAGATTGCTGTGTGAAATTTTAATGGCTTTAGAAAGCCTTTGTAAAAAAAAATCTCTGTTGAAAACATTGCATTTGTAAAAAGGGTTTTTGATAAATTCTGGTTAAAAAAAAAATATATAGAATCACAGTAATCTTTCCAGAAATTATTTTTAAACACAAAAAAAAAAAAAAAAACTCTCTGGAAAGTGTTCATTAACAGCGTTTACTTAATGTTGAAAACTTTTGTATATGGATTCATATATGCCAATGTATAAAGGAATATTTGTGAAAATATATAAATCAATCTCCAGAACTTGTATTGTTTTTCCGCCTAAAATCGCCGTACGGAAATTCGTGTGAAGTTATGAGTTAAAGCGAAATTTTATTTTCGTAGGTAATTAACAGTATTTTTTTGGGAAATATATGATTAAATTTTATTTGTTTTAAATTACTAATAAAGAATTTGGAGGGGGCCGCGGGGCTACCCCCACAGCCACCCCTGTATGGGGCGACGACTGTGGAGGCAGCCGACGCTGCCCTCACAAGCAGCGGCGGCTGCCACACAACTGCTTTCCCATATGGGAAGGCTGTCGGCCTTGCTTCACAGCTGCGGCTATGTTAATACAGTGGCGGCTGTGTGTAAGTGTTATTTTCTCAGTGTTTTTTTTTCCGCGAGAAAAACCTTTCATTTAGGGTTTTTAATATATGTGAAAATAATAATTATAATATATATATATATATATATTTATATATATATAAATATATCCATATATATATATATTATTAAATTATTATATTGATTTAAATTATTTAGAATTGATCTTTATAAAACAAATTAAATTAGGATTGAGAAGTTAAATAGAAAAGGCTGTCATTGAATCATGGAAGTTGTGAAAATTAAATTCAGAATTAAATCATATTGATTTCATGGGATTATAATCTTTTGTTTATTTCTTTGAAAGAATGGATTTAATAAATCTTTTTAATGAAAAATGATTTTGGCACATATGTTGATTTTAAAGATTGCATATGGATTTAGTGTATCCAAAACAATAGGAAATGTATTTTCTTTGGTTTGTTGTAATGTTCTTTGTGGCAAAATTGGGAGCAATTCAATGACGTGAAAGTCTCCGTAGCGGTCGTATTGGGAATGAAAGTTATTTTGGTTTTATAAGTTTGGAGAAAATAGGGTAGTGCAATCTAGTTATTTATGAATGAACAGGATATTTATTGAGGCTTATTTGGGATTATATGTTGAAAAGTGCAATTTGTTAACCCTAGATAGTGAACTTAGAAACCCTTCTTTGTTATGTTTAGGGGAGGGTTGTCGTGAGGTCGCATTATCACAGCAGCGTCGTGGGTAACTTACGCATTAGTTAAGTAAGTCGTTGAAAACCAAAGAACACAAGATAGATTTTAAAATATTTAATAAGTTATGTATGCCTCCTTTTATGACTCTTTGGAGCTTCTACAAATAAGCGAGTATAAGCTTTCCAGAAGGCCCGGAATGGCAAATCGCTGTCCGGTTCCTTGCGACATTCGATTCCGCAACTGTATGCAATAGGGTCCGGGTTTCGTAAGAGGTTACCAGGGTAACCCAAGGATTGGGGGCCGGGACCTAGGAAGAAACACCAGGGTAACCATTGCAACGTTGTGATGACACTCCACCTAGAATAACAGTTAAACCTTGTGTATGTGATTCAATCAATTGTCAAAATCTGGAAGCAATGTAACCAATAGTTTGTATCTACTAGTATCTAGGGTTAGTAGATTTGGTCTAGGTAGCCTTATTACTATCTCCTAGCACGGGGGGTGGACCTACGGGTACCACATGGTTGGGTGGAACGTGCACCTTACTCCGTTGGGTCCCCAGTTTGTTCATTGCATTGAGCGCTTCATGGATGGAGAGCTCGCATATGGACTTTGTTTATACTTTCATCATTGTATATTGTAACTTGTAATTGAAAACATCCCTCAATTTTATAAGAGGCGATCAATGTAATTGAAATGAACTTGTTATTTGAACTACCTCATCAGATGGATGAGCAATGTAATATCTTATCAATGCAATGTATGGAAAACAGTTTGTACTTTATTAAATCTTGAATGGAAAATTTATTATTATGCAATATTTACTTTATGTTATGATTTAATAAGTGCAATGCGAAGTACTTAAGTCACTTATGGAAAACTTAAAGTAGTGTAACGTCGTTTAACCTAAGAATGTATGCAACTATTTAACATAATATTAATACTTTAAAAAAAAATTATTACACTTTTATATCACTTTTGCAAAATTCTTAGGTTATTTAGATGGGGCATTACAGATTGGTATCAGAGCAAAGGTTACAAACACTGGACACTCTGGGTAATCTAGAGCCCATTAGGTTGACCTAGTACGTAGTGTCGCAACTGATAACCTTGGTTGAATAGTATCTAAGACTCGAAATTGTTATGTGTAGGAACATGCCTAGATGAGGAGGAAGAGGTCGTGGTAGAGGTAGAGGTGGAGGCCGAGGGCCAATCCCTCAGGTTACTCCCCCTCCTAGTCCTCACCATAGTGACCAAGCAGATCAGATGGGTCAGAGAGATGAGGAACAGAATCCCGTACAGTTAGCAGTAGAGGGTTCTCAGATACGCCCACTTTTAGATGAGGTCCTAGCTCGTCTTGGACCTAGACAGGGAGATGAGCAAGAGGTTGTGAGAGAGAGGGATAGATCCCCTAGGAGAGTTGATGACATAGCACATTAGGATGCTATCATTGCTGGTCACATGAGGGATTTACTAAGAGCACGTCCTCCTACCTTTGATGGTTCTGGAGGAGGATTAGAGGCAGAGACCTGGTTACTGGATTTGGGTAGATGCTTTGCCATGCACCCTTACGGTAGCAATACTCGTGCCAGATGCGCTATTATGCACTTGAGAGGATTCGCCTCTACATGGTGGCGCCTAGAGGAGCAGAAGCTCCATATAGATATTGGTTCTGTGTCTTGTGAGATGTTTCTCGAGAGGTTTAGAGCACGGTTCCTTTCAGAACACTGGAGGCAGCGTAGGGCTGATGAGTTCCATGATCTACGCAAGTTAGCTCTTTCTGTAGAGCAATACGAACGTAGGTTCTACGAACTCAAGCAGTATGCTGGTATTGGTGATGATGAGCCTATGCTAGTACAACATTTTATCAGGGGCTTAAACGCCCGTATCAGTGGTGGTGTCCGAGTCTTTGAGCCAAAGACTATGGAAGTCGCAGTGGAGAAGGCTCGCATAGTTGAGGAGAACCTTATTATGGCTTTAGGTGGTCACACAGGAGTGCAGATTGGGAGTGCTCCTGCAGCAGGTTTTAGTCCACGGGGTGGATAGGCATAGACAGGTGGTTCTTCCAAGAACCAACAGACACCCACAAAGGGTGGGCAGTAACAAAGAACACCTCAAAAGAACAATAACCCTCAACCACAACAACAAAACAGTCCTCAATCAGGCAAGGGTCATAACTGGTGGCGCAACAAGCGCAATAGGTAGGATCAGCCTGCGCAGAGTGCTCAGTCTACCATCAGTAGGGGTAGTTTTCAGCAGTCCAATGCACCTTCGGGTGGCAGAGGATTTGGTAGAGGCACAGGTACAGGTTGTTATTCTTGTGGGCAGCATGGGCACATAGCTAGGCCGTGTCTGATGAGAGGTTCTATTGGTTATGGGCCTCGACCTATAGTTTCAGAGCCTATGGTGGGCGATGCAGGACGAGCACATACAGTATATGTAGCGGTTAATGACCGCCAAGCAGATCACCAGAATACGGTGGTCGAAACTTTAGGTAAGTTAAATGGTGTTAATGTATCTATACTTTTTGATTCTGGAGCCACTGACTCCTTTATTTCACTGACCATTGTTGACCGTTGTGGTCTTGTGGCAGTAAAACAAGGCGGTAAATGGCAAGTTGAATTCGCCTCAGGGGTGAAAGTAGCAGTAGATAACTTAGTACATAACTGTGAACTTAAAATAGGTACGTTAACTACCTTAGTAGATTTATATGTTACACCCTTAGGATCGTACGATATAGTACTAGGTATGGAATGGTTAGCATCTTATCATGCTGTAATTGACTGTCGACTTAAGACAGTTAGTTGCATTAATGATTTAGGTGCGAAAGTGGAAATCGTAGGTATTCAAAGACCTATCTCTTTGCGGATGATTTTTGCTATGCAATTAAAGAGATGTCTTCGTCAGGGATGTCAACTGTTTGCAACAACAGTTACTGATTTAGATGAGGGTGAGAGTCGAGAGGTATCTCTTGATGATAATCCTATTCTTAGGGAATTCGCAGATGTGTTTCCCGATGACATTCCTGGAATGCCACCGAAAAGGGATATCGATTTTAGAGTTGACCTAGTTCCTGGAGCTGAGCCTATATCTAGAGCTCCTTATAGAATGATGACTCAGGAGTTAGAGGAACTTCGTATTCAGTTAGAGGAAATTTTAGAAAAGGGTTTTATTCGACCAAGTGTTTCCCCTTGGGGAGCACCTGTTATCTTCGTAAAGAAGAAGGACGGATCTCTTAGGCTGTGCATTGACTATCGTCAATTGAACAAGGTTACGATTAAGAATCGTTATCCTTTGCCTAGAATCGATGATCTTTTTGATCAAATTAAGGGAGCTAATGTGTTCTCTAAAATCAATTTGAAGTCCAGTTATCATCAATTACGTATAGCTGAAGCAGACATTCATAAAACTGCTTTTTGAACTCGTTATGGGCATTACGAATTCACAGTGGTACCATTTGGGTTAACGAATGCACCTTCTGTATTCATGAGTTTAATGAATGGTGTCTTTCGTACATACCTTGATCACATTGTCCTGGTATTTCTCGATGACATTTTAGTCTATTCGAGGAATATGAAGGAACATGAAGAACACTTGAGACAGGTTTTGCAATGTTTAAGAGAAAACCAATTGTATGCAAACCTGAAGAAGTGTGACTTCTTTCAATCTGAAATTAAATACCTTGGACATGTGCTATCTGGAAAAGGTATTGCTGTGGATCCTTCAAAGATCCAAGCCATAGTAGATTGGCCCGCACCTACTAATGTAGGTGAAGTTGGTAGTTTTATGGGTCTAGCTGGCTATTATAGGCGATTTGTAGAAGGATTCTCTAGAATAGGACATCCTATTACTTCTGTTCAGAGGAAAGGGAAGAAGTTTGTTTGGATGGAACAGTGTCAATTAGCTTTTCAAACTCTTAAAGAAAAGTTAACTAATGTGCCTATACTTATTGTTCCTGATCCTACTAAGGATTTCGTAGTTTGTGCGGATGCATCTTTAGAGGGTTTGGGAGCAGTCTTGATGCAAGATGGGCATGTGGTTGCTTATGAGTCTCACAAACTCAAGGACCACGAATTAAACTATCCTACTCATGACCTAGAACTAGCTGCAGTAGTGCATGCATTAGTTCGTTGGAGACATTTTCTTTTAGGTCATCGCTTCGAACTTCATATCGATCACCGTAGTTTGCAATACATTTTTACGCAACCTAACTTGAATGCAAGGCAAAGACAGTGGATGGAGTTCTTGTGTGAGTACGATTTTGAAGTAAAGTACATTCAAGACAAAGAGAATGTAGTGGTTGACGCTCTTAGCCGACGTAGACATGAGATATTTGCTACTACTCTTGAAGTGGATTTGAGAGGTCAAATAGTAGCTACACTTCCTACTGATAGATTATATCAGGAAGTGAAGTCAGAGATTGAATCGGGTAGACCTTTAGAAGGTCGATTTGAAGGTTATGTCCTAGAATCGGATGGTATATTATGAAATTTAGGTCGCATCTATGTACCTCATGTAGAGAGTCTTCGTACATTAATCATGACTGAAGCTCATAGAGCTCCGTATTCAGCTCACCCTGGTGTCAAGAAAATGCATGCCGATCTTAGGCAATTGTATTTCTGGCCTGGTATGAAACGAGATATTGCTGACTACGTATCGAGATGTCTTGAATGCCAGCGTGTTAAAGCTGAGCATCATCATCCTGCTGGATTATTGCAGCCACATCTCATTCCCAAATGGAAATGGGATATTATATCCATCGATTTCATTGTAGGGTTACCTACATCATCACGTCGACATGATGCCATTATGGTAACTGTTGACCGTTTGACTAAAGTAGCTCACTTTTCACCTGTACGTTCATCATATAATGCTTCATCTGTAGCTAGAATTTTCATGGAGGACATCGTTAGGTTACATGGAATTCCTCGTAGGATCATATCTGATAGAGATCCTGTATTCACTTCAGCCTTATGGACGTCATTGCAACGTGCATTAGGTACATAGTTGAACTTTAGTTCAACTTATCATCCTCAAACTGATGGTCAAACTGAAAGAGTTAACCAAATATTAGAGGATATGCTTAGGATGTACGTAATGGACCAACAATCACGTTGGGAGGATTAATTGTACTTAGTAGAATTCGCTTATAACAACGGATATCAGAGTTCCATAGGTATGCCACCATATCAGGCATTATAAGGTTGTCCTTGTCGAACTCCTTTGAGTTGGGATCGACTAGAGGATAGAGTGTTACTTGGACCTGAGATTCTTTGAGATATGGAGCAACAGGTTGACCGTATTAGAGAGCATTTGATTGCAGCTCAGGATAGGCAAAAGAAATATGCCGATGCACATAGGATTGATCGACAGTTTACTGTTGGTGATAGAGTGTTTCTTCGAGTGCGACTACGAAAGAGTCCAATCCGTTATGGAAGAGGCTCTAAGCTTGCACCTCGTTTTGTAGGACCATTCAAGATTCTAGAGAGAATTGGTCCCATGGCATATCGACTCGCCTTACCACCCAGTTTGTCTCGTATTCATGATGTTTTTCATGTGTCAGTACTTAGACCATATCATCCCGACATATCTCATGTACTTGATTGGAATGTAAGCATGTGTAGAGGACGGATACCGGTTTTGGAGCCCTGTGGCCATTCTTCAAAGATCGGACGCCGGGTCTCGTGGGTCTAGACGCTGATCGTGAGGGTCCAATGGGATCCTAGCTGGCGAGGCTCGCCACCGGAGAGGATGCGACACGCATGAGGGAACTTTATCCCTATCTGTTCGCAGGCTTTCAGGAGCAAGCCTGATCCTAGGGGGGGAGGATGTAGTACCCCTCCGTTTATGCTTATGTTTTCTGATGATACTTTTTCATACTGTTAGAATTTTGTTGTTTTGTTGGATACTTTGATCGCTGGTTTTGAGCGATGATGGATTATTCTGTGACATGATGATACTTTGTGTGAAGTTTATTGTTTTTAGACATGATATGATTTAGTGTAAATGTTTACTTTTAGTTGTTTATGGATATGCACATGTTTATGATGGACTAACAATGTTTACTAAGTCAGTTTTCTGTGAGTGTATTGGTGTGGAGAACAGAATCGCATCACTCGCTTGTGAGTGCCCTGTGATATCTATGATTTTCTCCGCACGGTGTGTCTGTTTTAATGCTTTATATATATACATGTATGTACGTTGTTTGCTCGGTTGCAGGATTTGCAGGTACATGACACCCATCTACCCGTGTAATCAGGTCTCGAAGCTTGTCAAGACCAAATGTGAAATGTTGAACTAGAGACGGGTATAGGTTTATCCTAGTCCGATCATTAACCTTAGAATTAGTACAATGTCAGTTTTCAATTTGGGTCATAGGTTGTATTGTATTTTCTGTTGGTTATATTATTTTGAAAAGGTAAATTTGCTTATGTTTTAAGTGTTTAAAGACAGGTTTTAATTATTTTTATAATTACTATTTAAATATGATTGAAATTTATTTACTTGATTATTTAATACATTAGTTAATTTATTTAGTTAAATAGTTGGTCTTAAAAGGATTTAACTATTTTAATTAATTAAAATAAATAAATTAAATTAAATTATTAAGTGCATAAATTATATTATATTTAAATGAAATAGAAAATAAAAAATTAAAATAAAATAATATGCATGTAAATTAAATTGTGTTTGGAAAATTGATTTTTAGTATTTAAATTAAAAAAATAAAATAAAAAAAAAAAATTAAATAAGTTGCATGTAATTTGAAAGAAAATTGATTTTAAATTTTAAATTTAATAAATTAAATAAATTGCATGCAAGTTTTTAAATGGCAAAATTTGCCGAGAAAGAGAGGATATTTTGATAACCTCTTCTCGACAAGTGTGCCAGTGCTTTTATGAGGTTGTTGGAATTTGGTTACGGAGAGGTTATTGTGGATCTCGAGAAAATTGACAGGGGCTATTCAATTTCCTTATGAGGAAAATTTTCTGGGCACTGGCAAAATAATTCTTTCTCTGTGTTAAAAATCCAATTTTTCTTAGAGGATTTGTTATTTCCTCTGGGGTTGTATATTTGTGGGAGATCTTTTGGTGGAGGATCTTTCAAAAGATCTTGGTGGTTGGTGATTCTGGATTTGGTTTCTCGGGAAAGTTTTGGTGGTTACAGGAAACAGAGGTTTCAAAGGCTACAAAGATTTTCATCTTCAATTAGCAAAGGATTACAGGTATTCCTCTGTAAAATTTATTTTGTTTAAATTAGAAAGGAAAGTATCTGAAGATATTTTGTTGTTTTTAGATGAAATGTTTGTGGAAAGAATTTAGATTGCTGTGTGAAATTTTAATGGCTTTAGAAAGCCTTTGTAAAAAAAAATCTCTGTTGAAAACATTGCATTTGTAAAAAGGGTTTTTGATAAATTCTGGTTAAAAAAAAAATATATAGAATCACAGTAATCTTTCCAGAAATTATTTTTAAACACAAAAAAAAAAACCTCCGAAAGTGTTCATTAACGATTTACTTATCGCTGAAAACTTTCTTTTGTATATTGATTCATATATGCCAATGTATAAAGGAATATTTGTGAAAATATATAAATCAATCTCCAAAACCTATATTTGTTTTTCCGCCTAAAATCACCGTACGGAAATTCGTGTGAAGTTCCGATTAAAGCAAAATTTTATTTTTGTAGGTAATTAACAGTATTTTTTTGGGAAATATATGATTAAATTTTATTTGTTTTAAATTACTACACTTGAGGGGGGGTCAGGTTATTTCATAGTCACTGCGATGGGGCTTAATTGCCGGAGGTTCACGCTCTCATTGCTACGCTAATAATAAATCGCTTCATATGGGAAGGTTATCGTTTATGTACCGTCAGTGGTTAATAAAGGGCGTCGTGCGTTATTTTCTCGCTGTTTTTTTTCCTCATGAAAGCAAAAACTTTCATTTAGGTTTTTTCCTTAATATATATGAAAATAATAATTATAATATATATATATATATTTATATATATATAAATATATCCATATATATATATTATTAAATTATTATATTGATTTAAATTATTTAGAATTGATCTTTATAAAAAAAATTAAATTAGATTGAGAAGTTAAATAGAAAAGTTGAAGGTCATTGAACTGTGAAGTTGTGAAAATTAAATTCAGAATTAAATCATATTGATTTCCTTATGTGATTATAATCTTTTGCTTATTTCTTGGAAAGAATGGATTTAATAAATCTTTTAATGAAAATGATTTTGAAAATATATGTTGATTTTAAAAGATTGCATATGGATTTAGTGTATCCAAACAATAGGAAATGTATTTTTCTTGGTTTGTTGTATACATGTTTCTTTTGTGGCAAAATTGGGAGTGTCCACGATGTGAAAGTCTTCCAGAAGTGGTCATGTATTGGGAAATGAAATATTATTTTGGTTTTATAAGTTTGAGCAAATAGGGTAGTGCACTAGTTATTTGTGAATGAAATTGTGATATTTATTGAGGCTTATTTGGGATTATATGTTGAAAAGTGCACTTGTTAACCCTAGATAGTGAACTTAGAAAACCCTTGTTATGTTTAGGGGAGTGGCTAGTCATAAGGGCCGACACACAAAGTGGTGTCAGGGTAACTTACGATTAGTTAAGTAAGTCAGTGAAAACTAAAGAACACAGTAGATAGATTTAAAATATTTAACAAGTTATGTATGCCTCCCTTATGACTCTTGAGCTTCTACAGTCATGAGTATAAGTCGAGAAGGCCTGGAATGGAAAATCATTGTCTCATTTCCTTAAGGGACATTCGATTCCGCAACTGTATGCAATAGGGGCCGGGTTTCATAAGAGGTTACCAGGGTAACCCAAGGATTGGGGCCGGGACCTAGGAAGAAACACTGCAGTAACCATTGCAACGCTAGATGATTGACTCCACCTAGAATAACAAGCTAAAATCCTTGTGTATGATTCAATCAATTGTCAAAATCTGGAAGCAATGTAACCAATAGTTTGTATCTACTAGTGTCTAGGGTTAGTAGATTTGGTCTAGGTAGCCTTATTAATATCTCCTAGCACGGGGGGTGGACCTACGGGTACCACATGGTTGGGTGGAATGTGCACCTTACTCCGTTGGGTCCCCAGTTTGTTCGTTGCATTGAGCGCTTCATGGATGGAGAGCTCGCATATGGACTTTGTTTATACTTTCATCATTGTATATTGTAACTTGTAATTGAAAACATCCCTCAATTTTATAAGAGGCGATCAATGTAATTGAAATGAATTTGTTATTTGAACTACCTCATCAGATGGATGAGCAATGTAATATCTTATCAATGCAATGTATGGAAAACATTTTGTACTTTATTAAATCTTGAATGGAAAATTTATTATTGTGCAATTTTTACTTTATGTTATGATTTAATAAGTGCAATGTGAAGTACTTAAGTCGCTTATGGAAAACTTAAAGTAGTGTAACGTCGTTTAACCTAAGAATGTATGCAACTATTTAACATAATATTAATACTTTAAAAAAAAATTATTACACTTTTATATCACTTTTGCAACATTCTTAGGTTATTTAGACGGGGCATTACAGATCAAAGTCAAGTTCAAACACAACCTAAGGATAAAGGGAAAGAAAAGGATAAAAAACAAGTTGCTCAAGTTGATACTAAGTTAACTTTATTCCAAGGTAGAACAAAAACCCCTCCATTTCTAATTTCTGTCTGCATCTTTGGAAAGAATCTACACAATTGCCTAATAGATTTTAGTGCCTCCACAAATGTGATGCCTTTTG
>VDFB02281492.1:957499200-957621316 GCA_007258455.2 Sequoia sempervirens | reverse complement strand
AAAAATGACCCTACTTAATTTTCATAGCTTGAGATTCTTTCCTTAATCTAAGTGTACATTCCTTCTAAGTGAACAGAAAACTGAGGACATTTTATAATTGCAAACTGTCTTGTCTTTATATTTTGTCTTTTGTTAAGGAAATACAAATCTGTCCTAATAATGATTATGGAATCTAACTGTTGCCTGTGAGCAGAAACTAGTCAATGACTTGATAATATGCCTCTGTGTCTGCAGCAACTGGTAATGCCAGGCTGGTAATCTATTTGGGAAATATGAATGCTATTGTTGCCAATTTGAATTTAACTGTTACCTTTGGTGCTGTGCTTTAACTGAGTAAATTTGGCTTCATGTATCTGGCCATCAAGATTGATTTTAATTACTTAGCTGTATTGAGCAGATACTTGTGTTGTTTTACTTGCAAGTATAAATCCAAACCAGAGCAATAATAGTACAAAACATATGTTTTAATTACTTCACTAATCTCATAAGAGTCATATTTTGTAACTTTAAAATATTCAAATTTCTAAATTGTTCCCAATCTCTGATATTTGGTGTCATCCTGTAAATGCTCATTCTGCTAGCTAAATAATGTTTCTCCACTTCCTTATATTGTGAATTGAACAGTTTTACTGTTGCAGAAAAATTATTCGGATTAATTGGTTGTCTTTTCTAAAGGATAAGTTCATTAATAAGTAGGGATGTTAATCTCTGTTTTCTTTAATATGTTCCTTATGCAGAAAATAAAAGACAATGATGATCAAGGCAGGCATTCAGGTGTCCGTGTTGAGGATTTGATGACCATGATAAAGGATGCAGAAAAGAGTATGCTATCTGCTCAGATTTTTGCCTTATTAAGTGCTTTTTTATCTCATTGTTCATTTCTAATGAATTTACTGTGAGATAGAATGATTAGGGTTTCATATATGACATTATCTGCTTCTGAGATTACCATGAAAGTAGACCTTATGGAAGTCCCTTATCTTGGCAGATATTTTGCTTCTTAACAAAGCACGCATTTGTGCTTTAGAAGAGCTTGATCAGGCTTGTGCTGAGAAAGATTCTTTACAAGGTGAAATTAATCTCTTACAAGTGCGGCTGGCAGAAACAGATGCAAGACTTAAACAAGCTACACAGGAAAAAATTAAATATGAGTTTCTTGAAGGTGAACTTGAAAGACTGAAAAGGGAAATTGCTGAAAGGGAAAGTATTTGGAAAGGCATGCAAGATTTAAAGATGCAGAACATGGATTTTCAAGAGCACAATGCGGTCTTGAAGTCACATGTTAGTAATTCTTCTGCTACTGATCACAAGCTTGATATGATAAAGGATGAAAATAAGTCGCTAAAGGAAGAGATAAAGGTTCTGAAATCAAAACTCTCAGATATGGAAATGAATAATCAACATGTTACAGAGCTTGAGAAAGAGAGGTTGTCTCTTAATCATGCCAATAAACAATTAGAGTCCAGACTTGCTATTGCTGAGGCAAACACAAGTGAGCTTTCCAATGTGAAGGCTGAGTGTCAGGTTCTAAAGAGGAAGGTTGAAGACTTACAAGCAGAGTTGAAGAATTCTGCCAAGAGTAGGCTTTTGCCAGATGACGTTGTAACCACAAGGCAAGCTCTTGAAGAGAAAATTTTCAGACTAGAAGAAGCTTTGGATCAATCTAAACTGGATAAAGATTTATTAGAACAGACACTGGAAGAAAACTTGCTTTTACGGAAACAAGTTAAAATTTTAGAGCAACGACTTGTTGAATCAGACAATGATATACGATCGCAGCTTAAAATATATCAACAAGAAGTAGAAGTGTTTCAAAGGAGTCTCGAACTTTTGAAGAAAGAAAGCAAGAGACGATCTTCAGATGAACCTGTTCAAGAATTGCCTTGGGAATTTTGGAGCAATCTACTCCTTTCTCTAGATGGATGGATGCTTGAGAAGAAGATAACTATTGATGATGCAAAAATATTAAGAGATATGGCTTGGCGTAGGAGTTCACAACTTCGAGATGTTTATGTACAGTGCCAGAACAAGAATGAGAATGATGTGATTGCTAGACTTATGAAACTTACAAAACCAAGTACAAGGTGAAACTACTTTGATTATTCTTAATGCTTTCTTTTGATATGAATTTTGATAATGTTACTTAAAATATTCAGGCTAGAAGTTTCTGTTCGTGGATTGCATTTAAATTCCTCATGGTTATATTTTGGTATTTACAGGCCAGGGTTGCATGTGGTTCATATTGCAGCGGAAATGGCACCTATTGCCAAGGTAAATTTATGGATAAGTGTAATAAACAGTGAGAAAATTATAAAAAAATCTAATGAACAGCAAGGAATATGCCCTTCTTAAAACATTATCAATGTCCCAGCTTACCTCTTATTGTGACCCATTGTTTTCATTCAGATGTACATATTCCATTTCATGCAATATTGATTAAGCCAAAGAGCCAGATTATTACTTTGCATCTTTAGAGTCTTTGTTGCCTGGATGACAAGCATTCTTCTTGCATATCTGCTTTTTCTTTTTGTAGAAGAAAGTTGTCTGGTTTGTTATTGAGACTTTAACCGTATTTGTATGCCTTCTCTCCTCATAGATAGCACCTAACACTCAGTAAAAATTGATCACAAGGAATGGATTCCTATGTTCTCTGCAGAGAACAGATGGATGTAAGAATTTTAAATTGTTGGCAATTGATAACACCATAGTTCACAAACTTGGACACGGCAAGCCCCAAATTTCTAACTTGGCAAAAACTCGTCAAAACTTAAATTTCTTTAAAAACACAATTAATTTGCAAAATTCAATTACAAAATGTATCAAATGTGTCAAAAAACCATGGGGAAGTGTTTTCTATTAGATTTGATTCTTGAATACAAATGGATTATGAAATCGTACCATCATGTGGATTCGGATACAATAGCTAGTAGCTAATTGATAACTATCATGAATTTATGATGATTGTCTTTGAAAACCATTATCACGAATTGTATATCTAGGCAAGTAAAAAACTACAAGTTTTACAATTTCCTCTTCCCTTTTCTAGTGAAAAATTGGGCATTAGATTGTCTAGTTCTTGCACTTGCTTGTGGATCCCTGCTTGGCCTAGAACACTATGTATGTGGCTCCACATTGCTACGAGATTACAATGACTCCTCAGCACATGAATGCCATCCAATGAATATCCTATCTCTTTTGTTTCTTCTGCAGCCACATTCTCCATAGCTTGCCTCTTGAAATCAACAATCTCATCCTTTGTAAAAGGAAGGGCTTATCATCCTACACGTTCAAGTCATTATAGGGATCAATCTTATCCAAATCAATAGGCTGCTCTGATTTGTCTTCCACCTTTCTTGTGTGAAGTTGAAGGTTGTATTGCATAAAAACTAGGTCATTGAGGGGTTGCTGAGTCAACTTAATATGCTTCTTCATGTGAATGATGTCAAAAAAACTCTAGTTATGCTCACAATTAGAAGCACTACAAGGTTGAGATAGAATTCAGAGGGCTAGCTTTTGGAGATTTGGGGTATTTCGACCCTGATCTTCCCACCAAGAACTTGCAAATAAAATATTCAAGAGTTTGTAAATAAACAATATTCTATTAATAATTGTAATTTGAAATTGCAAGATATAAGACTTCACTTTTTCTTACTTGGTGTTTAGGTGGATCTTTCTTAGATAGCTAGTGGCAAAGAAAAGAGCCTACACCTAGCTTGCTTATAATCTTCAACTTTGAAATTATGAAGTCTCTCACCTCAACCTCGGGTATCATCCTCTCAATGCATGTGGAGAAGCCCTTCATAATCTCCCCATCAGCATCCATGAAGCTATTAGAGAAGAAAAACTTGGGCTTCAGGTAGTACCTCACTGCTTGAATGGGTTGGTAGAGTTGATTGTTCCATCTCCGATCAATGATCTCTCAAATAAGCGTAAATCTACTTGTATCCCCTTTGTAGTAGTTTTGGATGGCCTCTTTGGTCCTATCCATGGCTTCATAAATGTATTCCAGTAGGGTTTGCTTCCCATTTGCCAAGCACAAAAGCCTCACTAGTGGCTTTGATACTTACAAAGTAGAAACAAATTAAAGTTTTTGATTAGAGGAAAAGCAGGTTTTGAAGGGACCCGAAACCCTTTACAAAAAGAGCGCTGCTTTAAGATAAGTCAAGACAATATAAGCAGCCAACCATCAGCAAAACAGCAGCAAGGAAAACAACAGAAAACAACAAAAAACAATAGTCTATTGTAGGTTCTTCAGAATCTTTTCAGCTTCCCGATCTTGAGAAATGATATGCTCATGCATATCCACCACCTCAGCCAGTTCTTGAGTAGGAATCTCTAGATGTTTCTTGGTCTTACTTCAGGTATAGATACTCGGTCCTGCTGCAGAACCCTGGTTACCCTTAGTCACATCCGCCTCCCCACCATCAGCTTCTTTCACCTTTTCAGACATTTCCCTTGTCCAATTCCAAGCTTTTTCATTCAGGAGATTAAGACCTTGTACATTATTGTGAAGCGTTGTTCGGCTTACTTTGACTAATTGCTCCAGATTATCATATATTTTAATAGTCTTCTCCTCCAAGGTAGAAATTTTGGATTCAAAATCCTTTTTCATAATAATTACATCATCAACCACCCGCTTAAGGATACCAAGCATTTTATTATTCTGATCAGATCTTATAGAATCCTGTTTTTTGTTGATATTGTTCTCTAGCATTATTTATCATGGTGTGCATCTTCACATTGATCTGATTTACCTCACTGAAGAACCATTTGAAAAGCCTGAAAAAAGAAACTGTGCCATCTTTTGCCATGCCAAGGACATTGCTGATTTCTTCTCTGTTGCAGTTAAAGATGTTAATGTCATTAGACAAGTTACCAGAGGGAACATTCTGAATCTCCTGTTGAGTGTCACCCTGCATAACCGCCTTTCCCTTATCTTTGCCATACTCATCTCCAGGAATTTTAATTTTGGGTGTGGGGGACTTCTTCACGGTAGTCGAAGAAGACTTGAGCAAATCAGCAACTTCATCCACAGACCTTCCAACAACATTATCCTCACCAGTCTCCACCACATTATCAGAATTCCTGCCAGCAACATTATCTTCACCAGTCTCCATCACTTTATCACTTTTCAATTTCTTCTTAGCAGCCGAATGTCCCTTATCTTTGACTCCCTTAATACTAACATCGCCTGGTTTTGTGTTCTTTCTTTTACGATCAGAGGGAGACTCAGGGTCATGATCCTTAGCAGAAATCGCCCCCCCCTTAACCACATTACCCTCAACATTAACCAACAGAGGACTCTTCTTTTTGAGGACTCTGGAATAGAAGATTTCCAACCATTCCTCTTAGAAGCAAGGGAGGGCAACTCATCGCCCTCATTATCAGTCTGGGAACCCCTAGACCATGAAGGTTGGGGGTCCTTCTTGAGCTTTTTCGTAGGCTTAGGATCAAAGTCCTCAGGGGGGTTAGAATATACCTCCATCGAAACATCCTTAGAACCCTCCTCTCCCGACTCAACATCCTCCGGATCCCCTCCAGTATCATACCCCAATGAATCTTTCTTTACAAGATGGAATTTGGACACTTTCTTGGGCTCTTTAGGGACATAAAAAGATTTAGCATATTCCATTAACAACAGAATTAGGTCTTCATGTAAGATTGGGTTCTTAGGGCTCTTTCTATGTTCTTTAATCTCGTTTGCTAGAAACAAATGAAAGTTAAAACTTACAATGAAACTAAATATTTTTAAAGTTTAAAAATAAAGGATTCAATTTGAAATTTAAATTGAAGTTTGAAGTCACCTTGACAATCTCTAAAACTCTCTTGGAAAAGACATCATCAAAAACTGTTTTTGCAATCCTTTCCCCATCAGCCTTCTTTGAATATGTTGAGTTTAGTGATGCTTGACTCACAAATATTTGCTTCAAGGGAGTCAATAAACTACAAATACTTTGTAATGTTAGAAAATTAGTTGCAAATCTTGAACACCTAATCACACAAGCTCTTTCCCTTTGGTGTGATCTCTTATCAAGCTAAGAACCCATAGGTGATTATATATATATTTTGTAATATTCTTTACATCTTTTACAATCAATCTCATACAATTAATTTTTCTTATTCCAACAGCCATGTATGCAGTTGCATTGTTAGTAACAATAATCTGCACAACATTTTGTATGCCCACCTCTAAAACAACCTCCTCCAACAATAGGCTCAAAGTTTTTGCATTTCTTATTTTGTTGGAGGCATCAATTGACTTAAAAAAACTCAACTCACCATTTGAAAACACTAAAAAATTGACAAGGGTGTACAGTTTCTTCCACCCATCCACCCATCTAAAAGAATTGTGCATCCAAACTTTCATTATTGTTTCTTTTGATCTTCCATAATTTTTTTTGTATCTATAATAGCATCTTGGAGCAACCTGCCACTCAACTCTCTTGGAGAGGAAGCTTGTATCCTTTCCTTGCAACTGGGAATGTTGTCACCAAATACTTCCAATATGGACTCCTTGCCACGTTGAGGGGAATGTTGTAATACCAAAAATTTGTGTATGCCTCATCTACTTCTTTGTGTGCCTCCTTATTCCACCTTGTAGCTTTCAATGAAGGTTGTGCTCCTTGTATGTTTCTAGGCACAAAAAAACCTTTGCCATTGAATTCTACTTGAGTTGGATGAGGTGGATGTGCCATGTATGCATGGACTATGACTAGAGTTCACAATGCTCGTTGTATCTATATAAAAAATTTGTTGGCAAATTTGGAGTAATGGTTGCGTCTATGGTTGCTTGTGCCTTGGTCCTCTCCAATTTCTTTTCATCCAATGATGCAAGAAGTGCCTTCATCACTTGTTTCATCTCTTTTGGGGGTGTTGGACATGGTTTGAAATCATGATTAGGAATGCCTAAAATTTGGTATTTGAGGCGATTGATGCCTCCACTAAGGTTCTTCGAGCACTAGGTACAAATCACAGTTGTCGCTCCAGTTCCATTATGACATATTTCCGAGCGGGGTCATGGCTTCTAGGGGGTCTAACTTCAATACGACGACTTCCACTTACTGAGTTGAACTTGATGTAGAGCTGGACGCCATTATGATTGTATATTAGCTTGCAATATTGATAAGAACACAAAAATATAGTAATTTGAACATGAGTTTAAAAAGTTCATGTAAAATTTAAATGCATTTGAAAAAGTTAAAGTAATATGGTAATTGAATAATCGAATTTGATAAAATAAACATATTTTAATCCAAAAAATTAAACCCTATATTCAAAAATTATTAAAAAATTGAAAAAATAATGATTCAAATCAGTGTAAATCAATTAAACTTTAATCAATAAATAAATTTACATGAATTAAATCAATTTAATGCAATAAAATTGGTATATTTTACATGCTTAAAATATTAGAAATGATTTATAAATTCATAGGCTTGAAAAAAAGGAAAAAAAATGAACTAACCTTATTCAAATGTAAAGTTCCAAAAAATTGTTCTTCAAATCCTCTAAAAAATCGTCTCAATTTGCTCTAGAATGCTTCCCTGCTATTGCGTGTGTTGAAAATGGGCAAATGGGTGTTCAAAGGCAAAAATTCATGTTTCTTTTGTACCCAGCGCATGTTCCTTGCCACAATGAATCAACAACATAGATTCATCAAAAACCTCTACAAGTTTTTCCAAAAAATTGTCGCGAATTCTTGATGAGTTTATCTTGTGAATACTCAAGAGCAAAAAAAGCTCATGGGTCCTCGACAATTTGCTGAGTTTGCAATCTATGGATAACACATTAATTTTTGGTGGACACTCATATTTTATTGGTCAATTCATGTGCTTAAGCTTTTGATTGTATGCGTTTTTTTGTTGGGATGTAATATTTTCTTGCGTATTACTAGTGTTATTATTTGTCATTATCTTTAGTGGGCAACTTTTGGTTTCAAAATTTTATTAATTAAGCTTTTTTTGCATAGGGTTTTCCCTCTATTCCTTTGATATATATATATATATTAGGCCTCTTTAGCATTTGATCATCTATCATTGTGGATTATAAATCAACCGGGCAAGAGCTGAGCTTCATCATGTCTCATTATGTTGATTATGATTGAGCTTAGTGCTTATTAGGGTACAATGGTACCTACCTAAATCTGTTTTGCATCTTTATGTGCGCCTATTTGATCCTTCTTGCAAATGTTGTTTTATATTCTTATTAAGTATAACACACAAAACTTTCCAATGGTATCAGAGCACATGGCTGTTTTTATGGTATGGTATTATATGAAAACAATGATGTATTGATGTCAGTATTGGCAACTACGTTTTATACTTGACAACTTTGAGCTTCATGCTTTTTTGATGCACTCATGGAGTTTTTATGCTAGGTTACACAATAATTCCTTACATTGTTATGTGAGGCACATTTTTGAAGAAGTACTCTTTGCAACACTCCATTATGAGTCTATCTTGTCCTCAAGTATCGACTCAATCATATGGTAGCACCGGGTTATAGAAATTGTTGAGGCCTACAATATTTTGGAAGTATCATTTTTGACTTCTTGTTGAGATTGTAGGACACCCCTTCTTGCAGATGCAGATAGAAGACAAGACTGCGCTTCACCCAATTGTGCTCCCTCATTGACTTCTAGAAGAGAACTATCAACCTTTGGCAGTGAACTATGCATCTCTAGTGAAGGTAGCAACCGACACTAAGGTCTTTGGTCTTGAATGCTCATAGGAACTCTTTAACTTGAAGTTACAATTCCTTCTTTAGTTTTGTCTTGTGCAGGTCCTTCCAACAATTTTTTGCATGAAAAGAAGGATTTGTTTGATGCTTCTTCATCCATGGCATAGTCATTGTCCTTATGCGTAGTGGAAATAGTTGAACCGTCACTTTGCTCTACAAACACTTGGGATTCTTTGTTTACCTCATAAAATAGATATTATGTAGTCCCTTCTAGATCTAACATAGAAGGTTGTTCTTCTCCATAGAATTTAAGCAAGGCTTATGAGTTAGATAGGAAATCTAGCTCATCATCATGATTTGCCAATTAAGGGACAACAGTAGGCTCTTGTAAACAATACACCATTGGTGGCATTGTCCATGGATGTTCTTTGTGTCAAAGTTGATTGTATAGGGGATCCAGTTTTACGGTTCTTCCTTGTCATCTCTTTTTTCTTGCTCTTCCTTATCCATCTCCAATATTTTGTTTTTAGATCAAATTAGAATTGGGTTGGAATACTTTAGTATTCCATTTGCCAATGTAACAAGCCATCAAAAGAAGCTTGTTTTTTCTTCAAAATATGGTTGTAGCTCTAAGATTCCTTCATCATTTGGCTCCATGCGGTCGTTAACTTTCTCCGACCACCCATCTATTGAGTTCAAATTTGATAAATGTGAGGAAGTTGCATCCTCATTGACTATTTCCTTAGATCGATAATTTAATTTTAGCCTTTATTTTTTATGGAGAGTGTATTCTATTTCCATTGTGGTCATCTTTAGTTTCTGTTAGCCAACCCCAACCCAACAATGCATTGTATGCTTTCATATGTAATGGGATGACCATAAGATTCAATAAAATTGTTTGAATTCCAATAAGTACCTTTTGAGTCATTATAACTCCAAGTATCTTGATACCTTGTTGGTCTACATTGACAACTTGAAAAGTTGGAGGCCAAATAATCGGCTTGCCTAGACTTTTCCAAGTATCTTTGGGAATTACATTTATGATAGATCCGTCATCAGTGATTGCATTAGTTAGATTGTTTCCAAGTCTTCATGTACACCACAACTACACCACAACTAGTTCCTTTGTCATGTTAGTCGCCAATAACATTGGATCGATCACTTGGTCATTACGTATTGGAGGTTCCACTATTAGATCTTAATTCTGTTCTCTAGATGATATGTGGGCCATTTCTAGTTCTATCATGTCGCTTCCTCTTGTTGTATTGGCAATTGCATCCCTAAGTTGCTTTATAGCAAGTCTGCCATCTTGATTGGTACAATAGTTTGAAGTACTTGTCATGCAATATTTTTGTTTAGCTCCAATCAGCTGGTTGAATACTTGCATGTTTGTTAGAGCAGCGACATTCCTTTGCCATGGCATGCTCCACTTCTACTCATACTTTAGCAAGTCTCTCTCTTTTAATAAGTGGGTCCAGGCACACAACCTTCTTGACTTGGGCTCTAATGATAGCTAATCTTCATTGTTTATTTTTACATCTATCATATTGATGCATGCCTTTTGCTTTAGATATCCGAAATTATTATGGTCTCTAGGTCCACACTATTTACAGAATAATCTTGTTTTGCTTTGGATTTTGTGGTAGTCCTTTGCAAAGTGTCCTCATGTAAACAACCTTGCCAAATCTGCCCTGAATTTGTTGTTTTGATGCCTTGTAATTTTGTCAACTGTTATCTTGCAAGGAGTTTATTGCTGGTAATTGAGTTTCTGATCTGTATTGCTTGTTTTGAATGAAGATTTGGTGCAAGTAAAACTTAGCTAACCATGCCAGATATCTTTCGTGCTTTTCTAATGCAATATATATGACTGAAAGTACACAGACTTACAGCTACAGCATTAAAGTATTTTGACAAACAGTTGGCATAAAGTCATGACTCCTCTTTAATGGTTGTCCTACAGTGAAACATATGAAAATCTGGAACAACTTCTACAGTAAAAGCTACTGCAGATATGCATCAATGCATTTGACTACCATTGAGAAACATTTCCAGCCACTCAATAATCCTATCCAGATTACATATATGAGTGCAATACTAATACAACAGTGAAGACAATCAATTCACTTCTACACTCAACTGTTTCAGTATACCAACATCATTTTTTTTGAGTTTACAAAGACAGCAGCTCATGAAATAACACTTTATCACATACAGAAAGGATGATAGAACGCTCAGACCTGGTTATCCATTCAATCCCAGATTGCTGCCAGAAATGATGTCCTCCATAAAGCAACCCAGGTTCCAAAAAAAACAGCGACTAGCACTCAGAAAAACATGCCATCTCCAAAGTTTCATAAGACGTCAATGCACCATGGACCACTGGAAGTTGACTCGACTTGCACAAAATCGCGTCCTCTTATTGCTCCTTTAGGTTCATCAAAAATCCTGTCCTTGCCTTGATGCAATACGTGCTTAAGCTACACCCAGGTTAATGTATTGGGGTGACGCCTTCCAGATACACCATATTCTTCAAAAAATCACTCAAGGGAAGCAGCCAACTCTTCGGTAAACAAAGCCACGAAATCTGAGAAATCTTTCTTACAGTCATATCTCACGTCTATCCCACAAAAGCTCCAAACCAACCTGCACTAGAAAGATCTTCTGCGTCCAAAATGTGTAATTATTCCAGCTAGGGGATGGTGTTTCACACCTGAACCTGGACTGTAAGGTCTTCAAACCCTACTCAAGAAACTCGACCAGTTTGTTGTCCGTGAAAAGTATGCATCAAAAAAGTGGCGTTCAAAATAGAGCTCTTTCTTTTTATTTTCCATAATGCTCGATAAGTGACTTATTTCCCTTTTTTTTTTAATTTGCTCCATCAAAACCATAAAGTAACTTTTTGTAATATTTCATTAAGGAAATATTTCCATAGTCACTTTAATCAAATTTCATAAAGTCACTTACAAAAGTAATTTAATTAATTATTTAATGTTGCCTTAGAGTATAATTGTGAAACTTAGGCCATAATTAAATAATTAAATAAACAATTCCTGGTGTTCAACAATTGCCTTTGGGAATTAAAAGGCAATGAGGCACTCAGAGTGGCTAGGTGGAAGGGGACATTACAGTGCTCCCTTCCAAAATTGCTTGTCCCCAAGCAATTGCAAACTCGGGTGCTGAAGAATCTGTTCATTCTCCCATGTGGCATCCTCAGCTGGCAAATCTTTCCATCTCACCAAATACTCTTTTACCACCCTGTTCCTCAACCTTCTCTCTTGAGTGTCAACAATCTCCTCAGGGACTAGGACCAAATGTCCCTCCTCGTCCAACGGTGGGAGCTTTGAAGAAGAAGTAACTTGCTGACTTAGTGCCTTTTTAAGGCACGAAACATGGAATACATTATGAATCTTGCTGCTCTCTGGCAACTCCAACTCGTATGCTACCTCCCCAACCCTCCTGATAATCCTGTATGGTCCATAGAATCTGGGCTTGAGCTTCTCGGCTCCGCTCTTCTTGAGAGAAGACTGTCTATATGGTTGCAAGCGAAGGTATACCAAATCCCCAACCTCAAAACTGCGCTCGACCTTGTGTCTATCAAGATATTTCTTTTGCTGATTTTGTGCCACCTGTAGGTTATTCTTGAGTGCCCTCAAGATAGCCTGACTCTCCTGAATCCAATCCTTGGCTTTGGGAGCCCTGCTATCACCAAAAGCCATCTCCATAAATGACGGTGCATCGTAATTGTACAAGGCTCTGAAAGGACTCATCTCAATGGACATGTGATAGGTGGTATTATAACAATACTCCCCCAAGTGCAACCACTTAATCCATGCTCGTTGCTGCCCTGCAATGTAGTTGCGCAAGTACCCCTCAATCCATTTGTTCACAATCTCTGTCTGACCATCTATCTAAGGGTGATAACTTGTGCTCAGAGTCAACTCAGTACCTGCCAACCTAAACAGCTCCTGCCAGAATGCACTCATGAATCTACTATCCTTGTCATTGACTATGTATCGAGGTAGCCCATGCAGTCTAAAAACCTCCCTGAAAAATAACTCAGCCACCTGTGGAGCCCTGTACTTAGTCGGAATAGCAAACAAGTGAGCGTACTTCGTCAATCGATCCACCACCACAAAGATACTATCTCTCCCATGCACCTTGGGTAGGTCTATGATGAAGTCCATACAAATGCTCTCGCATTTCTGCTCTGGGATAGGCAATGGTTGTAGCAATCCGGCTGAATTGGTATGCTTTGACTTGTTCTGCTAACAAGTCACACACTCCCTAACGTGTCTCAATACATCATCCTTGAGGTCCTTCCATGAGAACCTCTCTGTGACCTGTCTATAAGTTTTGAAATAGCCCTAATGGCCTGCTAAGGGAGTGTCATGAGAAGCCTGCAATATCTTCTCCTTCAGTCTAGATTTTGGCACCAAGTAGATCCTATCCTTGTAGTAAATCACATCATCCACTACTCTATACCTGTCATCCTGAATCAGCCCATCCATCAACTCACAAGCAAACTTATTCTTGGAGTGCTCCACCAACAAGAGGGACTTCCAATCTGCAGAAATCTCTGAAAGTGAGCACGTTGAAGGTCTCCTAGAAAGGGCGTCTGCCACAACATTCTTTTTTGCCTTCACATACTCTATATCAAAGTCATATGCCTGTATCCTGTTGACCCACTTCTGCTATCTCTCATTCAAATCCCTCTGCTCCAAGAAGTATCTTAGACTATTGTGGTTGGTCCTCACCACAAACTTCCCTCCAACTAAATACTATTTGAATTTCGCCAAGGCATGCATAATGGCGAGCATCTCCTTATCGTAGATGGAGTATAGTCTCTCTGGTCCCCTCAACTTACGGCTCTCAAAAGCTATGGGGTGTCTGTTTTGCATCAACACTGCTCCTATGCCCTCACTTGAGGCATCATACTCCAAAACAAACGGCTGTGTGTAATCTGGAAGCGCCAATACTGGGCAACTACTCATCACCTCCTTGAGCTTATCAAAAGCTCACTGTGCCTCCTCTGACCAACTGAATGCACCTTTCTTTGTCAAATCTGTCAAAGGTGCTCCCAACTGTGAAAATCCCCTCACAAACCGCTTATAGTAACTGCACAATCCAAAGAAGCCTCGCAACTCTGTGAGTGTCCTAGGTGGTGGCCAGTCAAGTATCGCCTGTATTTTCTCCTGATGGACCTGTACTCCGTCTGCACTGATCACATGCCCCAAATATAATATCTCTCTAAGGCCAAACTCGCATTTTGAAGCCTTAGCGTAGAGTGACTGCTCCTCCATGATACCCAAGATCTCATCAAGATGCCTCAAATGCTCCTCCCAAGTCTTGCTGTATATGAGCAAGTCATCAAAGAACACCAACAAAGATTTACGCAACTGTTTATTGAATATATGGTTCATGCAGGACTGAAATGTGGCAGGTGCGTTTGTCAAACCAAATGGCATGACCAAGAACTCATAGTGCCCATAGTGACAACAAAATGCTGTTTTGTGTATGTCTTGCTCTCTGATTCTTATCTGGTGGTACCCTGAACGGAGGTCAATCTTTGAAAAATACATTGCCCCATGAAGTTCATCCAACAACTCATCTATCCTGGGTATGGGGTACCTGTTCTTAATGGTTTTCTTATTAAGAGCCCGGTAGTCAATGCACATTCGCATGGTTCCATCCTTCTTCTTCACCAAGACCATAGAAGAAGCGAATGGACTGGAGCTCGGTCTAATGTGTCCCATCTCAAGCAATTCTTTGATTGCTTTCTCGATCTCATCCTTGAATTTCTTAGGATGACGATAGGGGGTAGTGATCACTGGCTTGGTCCCCTCCTCAAACTCAATGGTATGCTCAAAACCGCGATCGGGTGGTCTCCCTTGAGGTATCTCTCCAAAAACCCTATCATGTTTACCCAATAGCTCCTGAATGTCAACATGATACAGCTGCCCT
Source organism: Sequoia sempervirens (assembly GCA_007258455.2). NCBI lineage: Eukaryota > Viridiplantae > Streptophyta > Pinopsida > Cupressales > Cupressaceae > Sequoia > Sequoia sempervirens. The sequence goes on along the minus strand of VDFB02281492.1, from coordinate 957,606,676 downwards.
GAATCTGAAGACTCCTTGGTGGTGATCAAACACTCTGCTGCCCAAACTATGTCATCATGTCGGAAAATGCTCTCCATGCGTCTAGCAGACACAACCTTGGCTGATCCATTAGCCATGCCTCTAAGCACTACTCGCTGCCCCTCTGTTGTCTTGAACTTAAGTTCCATGGTCTGAAAGTTTTGAGAATATTTTCCTAATGAGTGTAACCACTGAACTCCAAGTATAGCATGAGTGTCACCCAAATCCACCACATAGAAGTCATCTGTGGCTGTGTAATTATCTAAGGTAATAGGCAATTGTGGGACCTTCTGAGTGCATCTCAATTTATAACCATCTGCCACCATCACATTAAATCCTTCAAAGTCCTGTGGGTAGCATATGTTTCTCAACTAGGGCTCCATCGATAAAGTTGTGGGTTCCCCCACTATCGATCAACACTGCTATGCGATGTTCCTGTAAAACTCCTCTAACTTTGAAAGAGTTGAATCTAGGAGTGCCTAATAAGGTAGGAATGGTACCACTCTTACCCTCTCCCTGAGGCTGCTCCTCATCTGAACTGCTATCGTCAATATCCTGAGAAGGCTGTCATCACTGCTCTCATCCTCAGACACAACCTCAATAAGATGAGCCTTGCCTTTTCCTAGGCAACGGTGACGTGGCTCCCAACGTTCCTTGCAATGGTAAGAAATTACCTTAATTTTGCATTCCTTGCGATACTCCTCATCGGGATCACTTTTCTTGTTTCCCTTGTTTTGAAAAGACTTCTTGCCTTTGTTCTTTTGAGGAACGAAGGGTTTAGAAGAGGTTTTGTTGTTCGGTGTGGAAAACTCCATGTCTCTAGCTCTAGTGATCGCATCCTGTAGTGAATTGGATTTGAAAGCCTTAATCCAACCACGAAGTGGTTCGGATAGACCCTCAATAAAGAGTATAAACAACCTCTGCTCTAAAATATCTGTCACCATAACTGCCAATCGCTGAAACTCTGAAATATATGTATCTACTGATCTATTCTGCTTAAGCTGTGCTAACTCACAGAAATGAAGCTTTGGATCCCTCTGATCAAATCTATCCATAATTTTCTGTGTGAACTCCAAATAGGAAGTGATGTTGGCATGCCCTAAAGTAACAAGCCCATGATACCACCACTCATGTGCCTCACCATCCAAGTGTAGCATAGCATACTTAATAGCCTCTGTCTCCAACATGGGGTTTAGTTGGAAATAAGTGTCCAACTTTTGTATCCATGCTCTGGCTGTGCATTTACTAGACCCGTCAAAGGAAGGGATTGTGAGTTTCCCAACCTTGCGTTGTAGATCCTGGTTCTGCTGTCCTCTATTGTTATTTCTGGGTCTATTCCTATATTTGATAGTGCAAAAATCCGCCAATGATATGGCAGCATGAAATTCATCCCCCAACGATTGATATTCTCTCAAATAATCTGTGAATCCCTCTCCTTGTGCTTGCTGCTCCTGATTTCCAGTAGGCTGTCCACCCAAGAATTGAGGCATGAGAGGCCTCGGGGTCACCCTACTAGCTGCCCTAGCATTGCTTTGAGCTGTATCATTATTATCCTGTCCACCATTATGCCCATTCTGACCATTATTGCCATTATTTCCATTGTTGTTTCTACCACCCGCAAGTTGTTGAACAAGTTGCGCTATTTGTTGTGCTATTTCATGTTGACTTCTAGCTAGGTCATTCAAGATGTGTTGGGTACTGCCCTCAGGTATTTATTCTCTATCCCCCATGAATTCAAGTGGTCCGGACCCTCTTCTCACTCTTCTATAATGGATGTCAAGTGGGTTGATGACTGGGATTTCTTCGTTCATAACCCAAAACTACACACAGGCTGGCAGGAATGCTAGCTCTGATACCACTGTAAACAACCTTGCCAAATCTGCCCTGAATTTGTTGTTTTGATGCCTTGTAATTTTGTCAACTGTTATCTTGCAAGGAGTTTATTGCTGGTAATTGAGTTTCTAATCTGTATTACTTGTTTTGAATGAAGATTTGGTGCAAGTAAAACTTAGCTAACAATGCCAAACTCTTAGTTACCACTAGATGAAATGCAGATATCTTTCGTGCTTTTCTAATGCAATATATATGACTGAAACTACACAGACTTACAGCTACAATATTAAAGTATTTTGACAAACAGTTGGCATAAAGTCATGACTCCTCTTTAATGGTTGTCCTACAGTGAAACATATGAAAATCTGGAACAACTTCTACGGTAAAAGCTACTGCAGATATGCATCAATGCATTTGACTACCATTGAGAAACATTTCCAGCCACTCAATAATCCTATCCAGATTACATATATGAGTGCAATACTAATACGACAGTGAAGACAATCAATTCACTTCTACACTCAACTGTTTCAGTATACCAACATCATTTTTTTTGAGTTTACAGAGACAGCAGCTCATGAAATAACACTTTATCACATACAGCTGCAAAATAGAGGATGATAGAACGCTCAGACCTGGTTATCCATTCAATCCCAGATTGCTGCCAGAAATGACGTCCTCCATAAAGCAACCCAGGTTCCAAAAAAAACAGTGACTAGCACTCAGAAAAACACCCCATTTCCAAAGTTTCATAAGACTTCAATGCACCATGGACCACTGGAAGTTGACTCGACTTGCACAAAATGGCGTCCTCTTATTGCTCCTTCAGGTTCATCAAAAATCCTGTCCTTGCCTTGATGCAATACGTGCTTAAGCTACACCCAGGTTAATGTATTGGGGTGACGCCTTCCAGATACACCATATTCTTCAAAAAATCACTCAAGGGAAGCAACCAACTCTTCAGTTAACAAAGCCACAAAATCTGAGAAATCTTCCTTACAGTCATATCTCACATCTATCCCACAAAAGCTCCAAACCGACCTGCACTAGAAAGATCTTCTGCGTCCAAAATGTGTAATTATTCCAGCTAGGGGATGGTGTTTCACACCCGAACCTGGACTGTAAGGTCTTCAAACCCTACTCAAGAAACTCGACCAGTTTGTTGTCTGTGAAAAGTATGCATCAAAAAAGTGGCGTTCAAAATAGAGCTCTTTCTTTTTATTTTCCATAATGCCTGATAAGTGACTTATTTCCCTTTTTTTTTTTATTTGCTCCATCAAAACCATAAAGTAACTTTTTGTAATATTTCATTAATGAAATATTTCCATAGTCACTTTAATCAAATTTCATAAAGTCACTTACAAAAGTAATTTAATTAATTATTTAATATTGCCTTACAGTATAATTGTGAAACTTAGGCCATAATTAAATAATTAAATAAACGATTCCCGGTGTTCAACAATTGCCTTCGGGAATTAAAACTCAACGAGGCACTCAGAGTGGCTAGGTGGATGGGGACATTACACCCCATTCACTACATTGTCATCATTGTATAATGGGATGACCCATGGAGTCTTGTTGTATCTAACTCCAATGCTCTCACTATTGTTATCGAATTTGTTATTACCTCTTTGATTCCAATAGCTACCAAGGATGCATTCTTGTTATTTTGTGGCTTTAATGGAGTGTTAGGTGGAGAATACTACTATGGTGTGTAAAGAGTAAGAGTACCTGTCTACTCTTACTTTTCAAATTATAATAGTACTCTTTGATCAAATGGCTTGTTATTTAGCAATTAACACACAACATTTTCGTAGGGTAGTTTGTTTTGGTGTGGCGCTCAACTCTTGTACACCATAATCTTTAGGCTCTTTGTTGGTTTATTTGTTTTCCTTCAATTTCTTCATCATATGGAGCATATCTCTCCGCAATGCTTTTTTTTTTTTATTTTTTTATTTTTTTAGACTGCAGGAATCGGGTAGCACGACCCCCTATAAACTGCAGTGCGCCTGGTAAACTTTTTAACGTGACCGGCGGCGCTGGCGCGACACGCCCTCCGGTACCACGGGACGGGGGAGACTAGAACTCGTGACCAGCAGAGCCGCAACGGAATTACTTAGCCAACCGAGCTAGGGCCCCCGCCCCTCTCCGCAATGCTTTTACTAACTTGGAACTACCATCATTAATTGCATCTAATTCCCCATCTTCATTAGTTTGGGAAGACATCTTGTCCTCAGTTTCTATGCCCATCACTCTTTTGTATGCTTTTGCATATGATGAAGTTGGTAGTTGGTACTACTTATATTCTTCCTCAATGAAGGTACAAGACCTTTGATGAACCATCTCTTTTTCAACCCATCGGCTGGTTCTTTCTCCAATTTTACTAACTATTCCTTGAGCCTATGATTGTAAGCTCATACATTTTCATTTCTCCATTATTGAGTGTTGTAGATTTTTACAACAGTTTCATTGTTATCCTAGAGCAATCTAATTTCTTCTTCAAAAGCTTTCCACAATTTGTCCCACATGTTTCGGTTGTTTGGGTCAATCACTATGTACCATTTGATTGCCACAACTCTAAGGGTGGTTTTGATTTCCCATAGCTAATATGTTTTGTCGTTTTGTCCATTTGTGGCCTAAATGGTTTCACAAGTCATGTAGTGCCTTACTAGATTCTTAGATCCATCTCCCATAAACTTAGGTAGTTTCTACCTCTCTACTATCGAGCTTGTTTATGGAATCACCATGGCTTGACCTTGATGCAAATTTAGTGCCTCGAACCTGCTCCTTAGGAAGCCTTGATTTGGACATTTTGGTGCTCTCTCGACACTCTTAGACATTAGGGAATCCTTGACTCTTTGGAGGCTTTAGTGTTCCACACACTCTTATTGCTGTTAGGTTCTCTTTTCTCCACTCCAATCCTTTGCTGTAGAGTTTCTGGTTTGGTTTTCTCTCTTGTATTAACAACTATTCAATGCTTTGAAGGTTTCTCTCATATGCTTCCCTCTCTTTGTCTATGAAGGATTTGTCGGAATTTGTACTATAGCAAAATTTTTTCTTGTATCAAGGAGGTTCTATAAGTTCCTCGTATTGAATGTGGTCACTGAGATTCACAAACCCTTCTTCAAGTAAGGAAACATGTTTAGTGTTCTTGACTCACACTTCCTCTATATGGTTGTTGTAGCCAATTGAATGTTTGGTGTCTTCGCTCTTGGCTATGGCTCTGACTTTTGCTTTGAGTTAGACATTTACTTCATCTTTGAACTTGTGGTAATAGACTTTATTTGGCTACTTTCTATAGTCATCTTCTTTGTTCTCTTTGTTCCAACAGCCTTAGAGATCGTTGGATTTCTTGCTCCACTCCTTGACCACTTTGTGGTCTCTTCGCACCTTTGTTGGGGTCTAAGGGGATTAATTTTACGAAGTATGGTGCTAGACCTCACTTCGATCCTCTTCTTCACAACGGATCCTCTCCTCATTCCTTCAATTTATTTGTTCCTTTTGTGCCTCATGATTGCATTTGACATGAAGGTCTTGTAATATTATGAAGTGTCTAGTGAGGATTTTGGGAAGACAATCAAGCAATGTGTTCACTTTTTCACTCATTGCTAAATTGTTCCATATTATTTCATGCGGTATTTGTTTCCTTTTAGCTTCTTCATAGACATGCTCTTGTGTAAATATATCCCATAGATACACTAGATCATTTGTGAGATTATCCTCTCTTTATTGGTTAGATTCCACTATTTCCTCAACAAGTTGTCTCATTTATATGGCTTTTTTGAAAGATTTTACAGATTGACATTAACCCTTATTTATCTCCGACCTGACTTCTTTAAAGTCAAGAACACTAAATACTTACTCCCAACTAACAACACTACCTATTGCAATATAAATAGAATATAATGTAACATACAAAGGGATTGTGGACCATTATCATTGATTTCTTTATTCATTTAGGGTAGTGCTTGTACAAAAAGTGGACTAGGAAGCATCTATTGAAATTATACTACTTTCCCCGACTTTGAGAGCGATATATAAAGTGCCCAATAGTTGCCAACTAGAAACAAAACTATCAACAACCACTTACAAGTAAATAATACATAGTTGGTTACAACCAAAGTACCAAAACAAGTTTATTTTTATGAATTACAACAAGGGGCTCATGTTGTCTAATAGCTTGAAACTCACCATTAGTATGCCCAAGGAGACAATGATGCTCATTGCACATGAAAGGAATGCAAGAAGAGTCATGCATTAGGAAAAAATAGGGTTTCCTATGCCTTATTTTACATTCTTGACCATATAATGGTTTATGGGACAATTACCATGGGTATAGTTTGATTAGGATTGTAGGACTGAGCAAGGAAAGAAATTGATTGTAGATTCCCAAAGGGCATGGGATATGTTTAGCAGCCGGTAGAATGACAAAAACAGTTGGACATAAGTTGAGAGAGACAAACAACATAAGCATTGATAAATGAAGCATCTAATTAATCTTCATGTGGCGAGTGCTGGAAGACAAATAGAGATTAAAAGTAAAAAACAACATACTCAGCCACTCTATTGCTGTTACAAAGGTGAAGGTTATAGATGGTTGCACTATTAAAGTATTATTGTATTATTTAATGGTCATCCTAGCCTTTAGTTAGTTAGTAGTTTACTTTCAGTTAAACTAGTGTGCTTCTGTTAGCTTTTAGTAACTTTCAGTTCTTTGCTTTTGTTAACGAATGTTCCTTTTTAGAAACATAGTCCTGTATTCTATTTTATTTAAGGAGCTTTCATCTCCTTTGCAATAATGAATATCAATAATCATGGTATCAGAGCTTAGGCTCGACTCTTCTTTTGATGGATTTTTAAAAAAAATTCGTAAAGTCTTTTTTGAAGAAATTTTTTGAACTAATATTTTGAAAATGGAAGGTTTTTCTTGAGGCGGATTTTTGAAGAAGTTTTTTTTTGTCTGAAGATTTTTGAGTTTTTTTTTCAAGGGCAAAATCATGGATTTTTTCAGAAGCAAAATCGCAGATTTTTCTTCTTCAAAATTGCGGGTTTATTAACAGTAAAAAAATGTGGACCTATTTTCTCCTGGTTCGTGGCGGATTTTCTGAAGTTTTTTGGCGCGAATTCTCGTGTGTGTTTTCTCTAGTGTGGCAGAAATCATTTTTTTGAGGTATGTGTTTTTTACCTGGACTTTTTTGCATCTTCTTTCTTGCGCAATTTTTTGCTCATTTTGTCGTGCGACAAGGTTTTCTGGGCGTTAGGTATTGGCGCGCGATTTTCTTAGACCTTTCTGGCTTTCTCTAAGGCACGCGACTGAGTTTCTGGGTGCTGTTTTCTGAAACACGATTTTCAAAATCATGATCTGTGTTTTTCTGCAATGGTTTTTCTGTTCGAGGGTTTCTTTGTATTGTGGCTTTGTGAGTGTTGTTTTTGGAAAATCCAAGGTTTGTAAGGTGCCTTGCTGTCTGAAGCTTGTCTTCTGCTTTTTGACAGGATTTTGAGCAGTGTTCCTGATAGATTTTGCAAGACTTCGGCTTCCTACCAAAAAATTGAGGGTTTGCTAACATGCATTCCTGCGTTTTTTGCAATTTTCTGATGTTTTTGTGGTTGGTTATGTGAAGTTTTGTATTGGAATTTTCTGACAAGTTCTGCCAGCTAAGTGTTCAGGGTTTAGTGCCAATTGACACCTAACTTTACCTCGTTTTTCGTGCTCTTGGAAAACGGGAGGGATTGCATTTATGCATTTGGAGCAAGCGTCTACCTCTTTTGCATTAATGGCCAAAAGACCAACAAATCGTGTAAAATCGTCTGCATGGTACATTGATTCTGGAGCCTCTCAGCATTTTACAAATAGGAGAGATTGGTTCACGGAGTATATGGCTTGCTTCGATTCCATCATCTTTGGTGATGGCGAAGAGTATATAGTTGTCGACAAGGGCAACGTCCAGATCACATCTGGTGGAAGACATTTAATATTTCTCAATGTCTGCTATGTACTGGGCATGGAGCTTAATCTGCTCTCTATCAGTCAAATTATGCATCACAGTCCGAGGTTGGACATCATTTTTAGTTCTCACACGTGTCGAATTGTTCATAGGGAGTCCAAGAAAACTGTGGCAGTTGGGCTCGAGGATCATGGTTTGTATCGGTTGCTTAATACTGGCAATCCTTTGGAGCATGCATTGGTTGCAAGGAGCTCATCCATCAACACTCTTTGGCATTAGCGGTATGGGCATCTCAATATTGCCTACCTCTCTTAGCTAGCTCGAGAGAATTTGGTAGAAGGTTTACATGAGATTTGATAGTAGACACATGGTGTTTGCGGAGCTTGCCAAGTAGGGAAGTAGCATTGTACTCCATTTTCAGATGGAAAGTCTTGGAGAGCATCCAAGGTCTTACAACTGGTTCATGCAGACATTTGCGGAACAATGAATATTGCATTGGTCACTGGTGCCAGGTATTTCCTTATGTTTGTTGTTGATTATAGTAGAAAAATGTGGGTGTATTTTCTCAAAGGAAAGTCACAAGTATTTAATGAATTTAAGAAGTTTAAAGAATTAGTTGAAAAAGAGTCTGGATGTCAAATCATCACTCTTAGGACAGATAATGGGGGTGAGTTCTGTTCCAACCAGTTCACAGACTTCTATGCAAAACACGACATTAGACGACAACTTACCACACCCTATACCCCTCGGTAGAATGGTGTTGTTGAGTGGAGGAATCATACCATCATAGAAATGGCCCGTTGTATGTTGGAGAACGAGAGTATTCCCAAGAAATTTTAGGCTGAGGCAATGTATACTGCAGTATACCTTCTTAACCGGTCTCCCACACAGGCCGTTAAGAAGATGACCCCTGAGGAAGCATGGTCTGGGAGGAAACCAAAAATCACCCACCTCAAGGTTTTTGGTTCAACTATTTATGTTTGGATTCCAGATGCCAAAAGAACCAAATTGGATTCCAAGAGCTAGAAGTTGATGCTAACATGATACAGTGACAATCACAAGGCCTATCGGCTGATTGATGTGGCTATTGACCGTTTGACATTCAGTAGGGATGTTGTGTTTGATGAGGAAGGTGTGCCCTTTTTGCTCCCTTGTCCCATCAAGAGTCTTGATGATCAGCCTCTGAAGACCAAGGATTTGGGAGCTAAGCTTTCAATAGCTCCATTTGAAGGGAGGGATTTCGATGATTCTAACATTGTAGAATCTCCCGGACCAGATCCTCTACCAGCAGGGAGGGACTCTGATGATTCTAACATTGTGGAATCTCCTTGACAAGATTATGTCTCAGCAAGTTTTCCTTAGAGTAATATGGATGGTATTATTCCAGGCAGCCCAAGTCATGATGATGCTCATTTTGATTTGGAAGAAGATTCTTCTCCTCCTCGTCCTAAGTGGTGGGCGAAGCTCATTGGTGATGTTCATGATGATGAGCTTGTTGAAGGACGATCGTCTAGAGGCAAGAGCAAAATGAACATAGTAAAATTTGCTCTTATGGCCAACATTCAGAGTGTTTATGAGCCCTAGCAGTATTCAGAGGCCAAGGGTAAACTTGAATGGGAAAAGGCTATGGATTCTGAGCATCATAGTCTTTTGAAGAACAACACATGGGTTCTGTTAGATCTTCCACCAAGGAAGAAACCCATTGGCTGCAAATGGGTCTACAAGGTCAAATACAAGGCTGATGGGACACTGGATTAATACAAGGCTCGGTTGGTGGCTAAGGGGTTCTCGCAGAGAGAAGGTATTGATTATGAAGAAACCTTTGCACCCACAACAAAGATGAGCACCATCTGACTTGTCTTAGCCATGGGAGCACAGTTTGGTTGGAAGGTCCATAAGATGGATGTGAAGAGTTCTTTCCTGAATGGCGATTTGGAGGAAGAGGTATACATGACGCAACCTCCTGGTTTTAAGGTTGCAGGACAAGAGCACAAGGTATGCAGATTGTAGAAGGCTCTTTATGGCCTCAAGCAGGCACCTAGGGCATGGTACCTGAAGTTTGATAAGCACCTGGTTGCACAGGGGTTTCACAGGAGTCCCTCAGATGCAAATTTGTATGTCAAGAACACTGGCAGTGATATCATCCTTCTTGTCATCTATGTGGATGATATCATCATTACTGGCAATAGGTTACATTTGATTGAACAAATCAAGTCAAATTTGTGTTAGGCGTTTGAGATGATGGACTTGGGTCTCCTACACTATTGTCTTGGTGTAGAAATTTGGCAGATAGGTGGCAGTATCTTCATTTCTCAGTTGAAGCATGCCAAGAGTTTGCTTGAAAATTTAGGATGGAAGATTGCAAAATCTCATCCACTCCTATGGAGAAGGGGCTGAAACTTTCGGCCAAATCAGACTCACCAGTGGTAAATGAGTCTGCGTTCAGGCAACTTGTGGGTAGTCTCATCTATCTTACTGCCACTAAAAGACCTGATCTCAATTTTGCTGTGAGTTACATTTCTCGTTTCATGACTGCTCCTAAGGCAGAACACTGGGTTGCTACGAAGAGAGTATTGCGTTATGTCAAAGGGACACCTGACTTTGACATTCTGTATAGCAGATGCAAGGATCCTAGATTGATTGGCTTTACAAACTTAGATTGGGCAAGTTCAGTGGATGACAAGAAGTCCACTTCTGGGTATGTTTTTAGTCTTGGTATAGGTGCAGTCACATGGACAAGCAAGAAGCAGTAGGTAGTTGCTCTTTCCTCAACCGAAGCAGAGTATTGGGGAATAGTTAAGGCAGCATGTGAGGCAGTGTGGCTTCAAAGGATGTTTGCTGGCATGTAGATGTCTTAAGCAAGGCCTTCCCCCCTGTTTTGTGATAGTCAAGGGGTTCTCAAACTTGCTAAGAATCCAGTCTTCCTTGAGCGAACCAAGCATGTTGAGCTTCACTATCACTTTATCAGACAGCTTGTTGAAGATGGCTCTGTGATGTTGAGTATGTTCTAACTGAGGATCAGACTGTGGACATTCTCACCAAGTCTTGGTGTAGTTAGTAGAATGACCATTAAGGGAGGGTATTAAAGTATTATTGTATTATTTAATGGTCATCTTAGCCTTTAGTTAGTCAATAGTTTACTTTTAGTTAAACTAGTCTGCTTCTGTTAGCTTTTAGTAACTTTTAGTTCTTTTCTTTTGTTAACGATTGTTTCTTTTTAGAAACATCGTCCTGTATTGTATTATTCAAGGAGCTTTCATCTCCTTTGCAATAATGAATATCAGTAATCATTTCATGCACATAACCCAAAAGATCCCATCTTGTTTACATTAGTGAGGATATCCAAGCATCATTGCTAGGAACTACTAAACCAGGAAAACAACTGAAATGTTTGGAGATATTCATAAAAAATATTTATTGCTAAATCAGCCATGGCAGAACATTAGTTATAATGTTCCGGGTTGTTCAAAAACTATCTTTAATTTTTTGTATGTCTATGTTTGGTTTGGATTCTAGGTTTAAAATTGGTCATATTAGGATGTGTTATTAGATTTTATGCTGTATAGAATTTTGTAAAACGATTTTTTACTTTTTGGATTAAAGGTACTGGATTTTTGTTGGACATGTTTGCTGCTATCTATTTCAATATTGGTCATAGATGGGTGTTTGATGCCTCTACTAGCTGAGATGGGTTGGAAAAATGAGGCAATTATTGTGGTAGGTCTAGAAAGTCCTGTAGCGCTTGATGCCTAGGAGTCATTGTCTCACAAAGAAAAAGCACCAGATATCTCAGGTAGAGGTAGTGGAAGAAGGTAGATAGGTTCCTCCACAATTTCTGAAGAGCCAAAAAAGGAACTCTAGTGAGGTTTTGATCATCATACTGTGAATGCATACGTCCAAAGTTTGGGAAACTATACCCATAAAGTGGTTGATGCATTAATAGTCAATTCTTTGATCAGCAGGCTAAAATTAGAAGGCGTCATCTGCACATGTTGATTGCCAAGTTATGATTTGGTCACAATGATTAGCATTGGAAAAATAGAAGAGAAAAAAATGTAAAAGAAAGAAAAACAAGCTAAGGCTCATGTTGGATATGAAGTAACTTTATAACTACATGATTAAAAATCTTCCATGTTCATATGAATGAATGATAGTCTTAGACCAAACATTGATATTTTACATTACAGCAGTTGATTGGGATAATTTCCTTGCTTTTTTAGGCATATGTATCTCATCCTCTAGCTGTGGAATTGAGATGAGGTTGTGTTTGCTTCTTGGCTGTGAAAGCTTTATAAGATCACCTGTGCAAAAGTTGTGGGATGTGGACAATAATGTGCAAAATTACCATCACAATCTTACTTCTATCTCACCATCGTTTTGCTCTAATTCCAACATTAATAAGCTATCTACTATTTGATAATTTGAACAAACTGAATTAATTAACATAAAAATAGATGTATAATATCAAGTAACATGTGTCAATAAGCTCAATTGCCTTTCAGGAGTGTTGTATATGGCATTCTCTCAAACTGAAGTTCATTATGCTTTTAATAATCTTCTTTTTATAGATTTGGGTAACCTGACAGAAGTCTTTTATTCATTGTTCTAAATAGAAGATTCTACATGTAGATTTGTATTTCTCATTGTTTTGTTGGAAAGGTTGGGGGACTTGGAGATGTTGTAGCTGGCCTGGGAAAAGCATTACAGAAAAAAGGACACCTTGTGGAAATCATACTGCCTAAGTATGATTGCATGGATTACAGTCGGATTGGTAAATTAAAGGTACAAGAGGCATGTTTCATAGTGTATGTCCTATTACTTATCTTTAAAGTATATGGAGACGATATGAGATGTATAGTAGTCTAGTAAAATTTGCTACTTTTGCTTGTTATGCAATCAAATTTATATGTTATATCTTGATGAACAAAAAATGCAATGACACTAAAAAAATTTTGTTACTAAGGAGCTTCTTAGCATTGAGCCATTTTTTTTTGCAGGTTCTTGATGTGCAGATTAATTCATATTTTGATGGCCGCTTGTTCAAAAACAAAATCTGGTTAGGGACTGTTGAAGGTGGCAATACGAATGCAGATACTCTTATGATTATTGAAAAAAATCGATAATTGGAAGCATATGCATGGTAGAGAAGTATGATTCATCTTAAATCTGATTGTTAATATAAATGTTGTATGCTTCCATAGGCCTTCCTGTATATTTCATTGAGCCTCACCACCCAGCAAAGTTCTTCTGGCGAGGACAAATTTATGGAGAGGGTGATGATTTCAGACGTTTTACTTTCTTTTGTCGAGCGGCATTGGAGTTTATTCTTCAATCTGGAAAGAAACCAGAAATAATTCACTGTCATGATTGGCAGACAGCATTTGTTGTATGACTGAAGATAAACCGCTACACTTTTGCTTGAAATAATTGTTTGTTGCATGTATTACATTTTATCTTTTCATGTTTTTTAACTCAATTATATTCTGAGTATGATGATTTGTTTGCAAATGACTATGTTCTGGTTTAAATTGTAATAGGTTTTGTATTATGTGCACTAAAAATATTATCCCACCTTACAGGCACCTCTATATTGGGACATCTACGCTCCCCAAGGTCTTAATTCAGCAAGAATTGCATTTACATGTCATAATTTTGAGTATCAAGGAACAGAGTCTGCTGCAGGTTTGGCAGCTTGTGGTCTTGATGTTCAACAATTGAACAGACCAGATAGAATGCAGGACAATTTCAAGCATGACAGAATAAATTCTGTTAAGGTCTTCCTTCCTGGCCTTTACCTTTAATAAAATTTGATTTAAAGTGGAATACTTTTTCAACCTTCAACGTGACTTGTTAATTGCTTCTTTCTCAGGGTGGTATTGTTTTCTCAAATATTGTAACAACTGTATCACCAACATATGCTGAAGAGGTTCAAGGCTCAGAGGTAGGGAAGGTCAACATCATTTTATGTGTGCTGAAATATTTATCATTGTACAGACAGGGAATGCTATATGGGGGAATAAGCACAACTGTATAGTTTTCTAGTCTAATTCAATGTTGGTACAAAATTGTAAATTGTGGGGGAATTTCTCCAATTTTTCATATTTATTTTGTTGCTAGTGGGTTGGAACAATTTTTATCATTAGTTTACTCATGCATTTGAAATGGGAAATCATGGATACCTGCATGGCAACAAAATTTGAACACATGTACAATTTTTAGCTATATATTATCTGAAGGGATCTGTGATATACAGTGACAGAGGTTTAAAAATTCATTGGTAATAGAAGCCTCTATAAGTAGACAAAGTTTAAACCAACACCTTTCATTTAAGTCACCTTTCACTACACTGGTCTGTCAGCTTAAAATGTAATGTCAACTCGATGCACTCAAGTAAAAGGTGACAAGTAGAGATGGCTACATCTTAAAATCCTGTAAAGAAGGGGAAACTTGGTAATTTAAAACTTATTCATGCTGATTATAGGAAGGGATATGAGTTTTTCAATCTTAGGCCACATTATTGGTTCTCATAAGTTAAGGACCTTAGTAGAGAAGCTTCAGAAAGTCCACCCTTAGAGTGCTGCAAGAAAGATAATAAATGGAAGTGTTGTCACAAACCTGCCCAAATTTCTTAGTAAATCCGTGGCCATGGAATTGAACTTTTAAAATTGTTAAACTTCAATCATTCCTTTTAAAAATTTCCAGGTTTGTATTTAATTTCTTTCGCGTGTCCTTACTTTATTTCATTATTTTTCCTTTAAATGATGTTTTCCTTAAATGTAGTGTGGCTTCTTTTAGTCTCACTTGATTTCAGTTTTTCCTTTCTTCGTTCATGGATTCCTTGCAATGCATGTCTGCATTCAAATATTTTAACCTATGTTCTACAGTGTTTCGAGGATGGGGACGGGAAGTCCAAGGGATTTTTTTTGGGATGGCGAGGGGATGACTATATATATATATAACAACAGTATAACAGTAGAGATAGAGGAGAAGTACTCAAATTTAATCATGACAACAGTATAACAGCAGATCAATGATGACAATAGCATAACAACAGTATAACAGCAATATACCAGTTGTATAACAACAATGAAATTTAATCATGAGAGCAGTATAACAACAGTTAATGATGACAATAGTATAACAACAGTTTAAATTTTAAAGTTTAGAAATTAAAAGTAAAAATTAAAGTTTAAACTCAAGTCTCAAACAATCAAACTTCAAAATACAATTATACCTCATTTGGGCTATCAATCAAAAGATGAAGAGTTTGTGTCCCTCTCTGGCTAAAGTTGTGGTTTGTCCAATGGAATCCCAACCAATCCTGTTTGCACCTCCACCTCGTCAATCTTCCTAACATCTTCAGGATCAACATCCCAACGTGCTGCTGGAGTTTGTCGATACTCAATTGTTTGCCAAATAATGAAGTCTCAAGGCACTATGAACTGCAACTAGTTTTTCTGCCCGTTTAGAGGTAAGCTTGTTCCTCTTGATTGAGTGGATGAAACCATAGGCGGACCAATTCCTCTCTGTGAGGATAGACGAATAGCAAGTTTCAACTTTGGTGTGTCCTTCCCATGAAATTTCCACCATCCAATGGGGTTATTTTGTGCAATGGTGGCTCTATTCATCCTAGCCTCTAGTTTGCTGAATGTATGGTTGCCTCCTCATTGCTATACGATATACATATTACAAAGGGCCTTCATAAACTCCTCCATTACCTCATCATATTTAGAAGGAAGAATTCAACCAACTCTATGTGTGTACCACTTGGGATTAAGAGCATAGGCAGCCATATGAAGAGGGGTGTTCATTGTGTTCCACCTCTTTGTGACAATAGGTCTAATATGCACCTCATAGCATTGTAATGTAGGATCCTTGTCAATTGCTTGCTTCATTTGATCAAGCATGCTATCAAAAGTCTCATAAATCTCTCCAAGGGTAGGATAGTTTGTATCCGCATACCTGATTAACCCCACAAGAGGTGATATGATAGAGCAAATATATCTGCAAGCAACATTTAAAAATTATGACATTAATAATATTAATAATATAATTTAGGATTTGAAAATTAAAAGTAAAACAAAGCAGAAACTCAAACATATTAATTTAAATTATTGAATAAGTTTTTCTTGCATGATATTGGACCACCAAGTGTCACTAAGCACCCATTCTCTCACCACCTTCCCTTCTTCTTTGACTGAGCCCTTTTTTTCACTCTCCACAAACCACCATGGATTGTAGAGCATCCTACACTTCCAACATCCTCTCTAGCAAAATAAAATAGCTAGCATATCTAGTCTCAACTAATTTGAGGAATTCTTTCTTTGAATAAGATCGGAATAGTGCAAGGGAAGTATGATGGTTGCATATGAACATTTGGAAGTCCAAAAAGTATGTAAGCGCTCTCAACCATACCAGCTAAGTTACAAACACGAGCTAAATATGTTACAACTTGCACAACATTAGAAGACCCAACCTCCTCTATGGCCTCCTTCAAAATGGAAAACTAGTAATCAACATCCTTACATTTCCCAAAACAATCAATAGCTCTAAGAAAGGATGAACCAGCAGGGCATGTAACAATAATATTAACGAGTGGCCGATGCTGATTATCAGTCCACACATCCATGACAATGGAACAACTAGTCCTAATCCACTTTTGTCTCATATCCTCCATCAACATGTTCACCTTTGAATATTGTCTGTCGAGGAGGGAGGTACGCAATCTATGTTCTCCAGGGGGAGCATAAGAGGGTCCAACTTCCATTGCATCTCTCAATATACCTTTGAAATACGAAGACCTTACCAAATGAAATAGGATAGCATGGGCATAAAAAAATTTGGCCACTGAATCAATGGCTTGCTCATGTTTTTGCAAATTCATTAACCCTACTAATCAATAGATTGCAATGTTTTGGATGAACATTTCTTATTCTGAGTAGTACTAGTAAGTTTTTCCTCACTCACTCTAACCAACCTTGCCATTTTAACTACTTGTTCCAATGTTATATCTGCACAAACTCTAACCACATTTCCACTCTCACCCAATAAATGGTGTGTAACCCTTCTATAGCTCCCATGGTAATTAGTTTTGCAAATATGACATAACCAATGCTTGCTGCCCCCTATATTTTTACCCTTATTGATGATTAAGTTGGTGGAAAATTGAACAAAGGGTTTTTTGGGGTTGAAAGGGCCTTTTGCAAATTTTTGAAGAGAGGGTGAAGAGCATGTAAAATTGTCTTATGGAGTTCTAATAGAACTTGTGTTTGGATTTTCAAAATCAGAAGAAACATCTATTTTATTTGCTTCATTTTCTTCACTACCCTTATTCACATTGTCATCATTGCTGCTAGTGCTCATTTTGTGGTGTTTCTTTGTGATAACAAACTGAAACCAAAACATTTTAGGAGTTTAAAATTAAAACTAATTATAAATCCTCTCTAACAAGCTAAAAAAATATAAGAAAAAGGGCAAAATGACATACCTCGATGCAATGGTTGCAGCTGAACTAGGTGATGTCTTCTAAGATTCTTTGGATCTTTTAACTATAGGTTTCTTACTTGTTTGTAATCAATGATAAATTCTTTGAGGCCACTACTGTATATATTCTTTGAACTTTCCTCACAGTTTCAACTTTCAACTCAGGTAGCCAAGCTTCAAGATTTCAACTATTATTCGTTGTAAATTTGTACACAATCACAATGTAAAGTTTAAGGCTTTGAGTTTATGTCACATGGGGAGGCATCCCCACCTCTCAAACCCCCTTCCCTGTAACTACTTTGTAGTGATATCAAATATTTTGAGTTTTCTCCAATCCTAGTGACACAATTGTAGTTGATAAAAAGTTAAAAACATAATGTTTCTTTTACTTTGGCATATTAGGGCATATAAAGGGCGTGAGAGGGTTTGTGGGTCTCACACGCCCCCTTAGAGTCTAATGTGTGTGTGCCAGGTGTTTTTTTTAAAGATGAAATATAGTGCCTTTATTGTGGGGGATGCTTGGCTGTCCCCTTTACCTTTTTGGACATCCCCAACTTTCGAGACACGTTCCGGGACGTTTAGGGGGACAACAAGGGGATGCCCCCTAACGTCTCACCGTCCTTGAAATGACTCAGGGGACAGGGATGGGTGTTTGAGGGGTGGGGACATGTCCATATGTAACACATATTTTAACCCTTCTTTGAGTTTGAACTTCAGATTTTAATCATTTAATTAGGGATTTTACATGTGGTTGTTGCTTGTTCTTCTTTGACTCTAGGAGATTATGACACATATAGTCACCACATTTCATGTTGTCTTTGACTTGTTTTTAGTTGAGCTTTTGAACTTTCTTTTATAAGGTTTTCTCCAAATTATTGAGGATGTGCTCAGTGGCACTTTCTTGTTCTACCTTTCCTCTGGGCAATCTTCACCTTTTAGCTTCATTCTAAGAGGCAGTGAGATTGTGACATGTCACCATTGCATCCTGTTTTCCTAGGTGGTTTTCGTTAAAGTTTAGAGTTGATGCCCTAGAGTGAGCGAGAGTGAGGCAAGTATCTCCATCTCTTTTATTATTAACCCAAGTCTACTATTGGTAGAGTTTAAGGGCTTTATGCCTTTGCATGTTCAAATGGTGTGAGGTGATATCAATTGTCACTACTAATTTTTTTCTTCTCTTGGGGTTACTTTTGTGAGAATTACACAATCTTTTATCTATTCTTTAGAGGAGCAAGTTGTGGACTCTTGGGTGCATTCTTTTGGACTTGGTTAAAAACCCCTAAGGGAAATTGGATCATTATTGATGCATACTTGTAGCTAATCTCTGCTGTGTTGTTATAGCTTTGACAAAAGATTACTAGACTAAAGGTGGGAAGCAGCATTTTTTTGGATGACTTCGCCTTGGGACCAATGGGGAAAATTGAAAGGGCCAAAATGCTTTTAAAAGATACCACCCTTTTAGTGGGGAAGATCATCATTGACCCTCCGGAGATGGCAATGACGCTGAACAATTAAGGGATAATCAACATGTCTTATTTGCATTCTATCTACTCACCCTAGAAGATGTCCATCTTAGGGAAGTTAGTCCCTAAATAATATATATATTTAATTGATTTTCTTTAGTATCTCTGAATATCAACAATTGTGAATGATCTAGGAGGATTAGGGTGATAAACTTGAACACCAAGGTGGATTTGGGAAACAGACAGGAAAAGAAATGGAATGACAGAAGAATAGGTTTTGCAGAGTGAACAGGGACATTTCTGCTTTTTTGGGTCAAATTCATGCCTGTGGGGCCAAATGGGTGCAAAGGAGCAACTATGCTTATGGAAATGAACCTGCATTGCAGAAATGGCCTCCGACTGTTGAAAATTCAGAACTGAAACAAAACAGTGTCCTTCCGCTTCCAACTTCCAGAGGGTTCTTCTAGGGCCTGGGAGAATGCTCCAGCATCACTAGCAACTATAAATAGAGGTGGAGAGTGTGTTCTGGTATGAGAGGAAAGATTTAAGTGTTGAAATTGTGAGAAATTAGATAATTTAGCTGTTCAGAGTTTGTAATGACTTGACAAAGTAGTAGAGGAATAAGTATTGTTGTTACCTACTTGCTATACTTGTTTTTCCATTAATTCTATCAAAGGAAGATGAGCATTTTCCACCACCAAAACTAGTTTTTACCCTCACAAGGTTTCTGGGATAAATTCTTGAGTTATTTGAGTTGATTCATTTAATCTGCAGCATGCTTATTTTTTTATTTTCCATCAACATTGCCTCTTTAATATTGTCATTTGTTGGAGCAAGGCGAAAGGTAAACTTGATATTTTATGATTCTTAAATTCTTTTAAGTTGAGTGTTTATAGATCATTTTGGTATCAGAATGGTTTTGATCTTTGTGGACTGTGAAGAGTATGTTTGTATGACAGTAACAAGAGAACAAGAAGCCTAAATGGAGGAATTAATTGTATGGGTGACTGCATTGGAAAGTCATTGAAAGTTGTGATAGAAAATCAACAATGGTTGGGCCGACAACAAGAGCATATGTTAAGCCAAAAAATGAAGATGCTTCAAGAATAATCTTCTGTGCTTGATTTGGTGAAAGCCCTTGCCAAGAAATTTGGTATAGGGCACGAAAAAGGCATCAAAGTGGATTTTTTTTTTGAAAGAGCCATTTAATGATAAAAAGGAAAAGAATCAACCCCCATTTAAAGAAGAAGCTAAGATAGAAATTAAAACTTCTGATGGGAAACTCAATGTGGAAATGTTTGTTTCATGGATTGAACAATTGGAAGTATATTTTAGTGCACATAAAGTTAATGGGACATAATAATTCTCTTCTGCATGCTTCAAAATAGGTGGTCATGCTCTTGTATGGTGATAAAATTATATAGGTAAGTGTAAGTAGTGGGGAAGAATTTAAGGGTTTAATTTATATGAAATTTCCATTCTACTGGGCAGAAAATTGATCAAAGATCAAATGGATATATTATAGAAAAACAAGCTGGCAAAGTATGTAGGATTATACTACAAGGTTTAATAGGAAATCCATGTTAAATGGCATGGACCTAGATGAGGACATGCTCATGAAGTATCTCAGGGGCTCAACAACTGCATTCAAAGGAGGGTTATTACCAACAATCCAAAGGACTTGGATGAAGCATGTGTCCACTCATGTGGAGGAGAAGAAGAGAAATAAAGGAGAATCTTCTAAGCAAAAGAACAAGAATTTCAAAGGCAATTGGAAGGTTAAAAAGGCTAACATTTGAAGAGCTTGTGTCTTCTGTTAGATTTTATGATCAGATTAAAGAGCAGAAATTTAATTCAAAATCAGACACAATAACATAGCATATACCCTGGGAAAACCTTCCACTTGAGGGAGAAAAACCCAGCAACAATATATCACTTATATATTGAATATCAATGAATGTCTCCTTTACAAAGAGGCCGATATTAAGGCCAAGAATGATCACCGCAATTTGATGCTAACAAAGCAATGATATAACTCAGCCTTCAACAGATATGTCGATCTGCACTTGATAACTTTTTACTACTTCAACTCGCACTATGGATATCGAACTATGATGGACAATGAATGAATGAATACAATGGAGAAGCAATGTGTATATATACATATGAATGGAAGGGACGCATCCCTTCTAACCTTCATGTCGGCCTCCACCAAAAGTCGTGTCTCCAAGACACATGAAGTCGGCCACAAGGAATCGCATCTCTTCATGAATTCGCGCCTAAGGATGTCGGCCTCAATAACAATTAAATAAAACATCATTTATTATGAGACGTGCCTCCTCATAAAAACTCGACTTGCAATTTAAATAGCCGTTAGGCTGTAATTTAAATTGCCCTTCATAGATTGGGCTAGGCTGGAAGCAGAAGCCCGACGCTACCTTGAACATCAACACTCCCTCTCAGCTAGGGAGGATACTTCCAGCTGAATAAGACATATCACCTCATCATGATGTCAACCACAATGGCTACTCCCATATGTGGAAAGGAAATATGTCACCTCATCGTGATATCAACCATCATGGCTACTCCCATGTATGGTAAATGTGCACAAGTGCTCATCACTCAAAACGTGATGTCGTCACCTCATCGTGACATTCACCATGGCTACTCCTAGAGGGTGAAAAACACAAGTACAAGAAAATCATCACGAACTCTCACGTGATGTTGTCATGGAGTCACACACATGACATCCACCATGGCTACTTCCAGAGGTTGGAAATAAGGGCTTTCACCTCAAATCTCTCTCAAAGAGAAATGCATTAACAAGGGCTTGCACCTCAAATCCCTCTCACAGAGAGAAATGCATTAAAGAAGATCCTTGATACTGAGACTCCTTCTTAGCTAGGGCTTCATTCTCCACCATACCAAGCTTGTCTCGAAAGTACACAAACTTTATCCTAGAGAGAGGCTTGGTGAGAATGTTTGCTGTCTGCTCATCAATGCTGATGTACTTCAACTGGATCGCTTTCCTCAATACCATATCTCTGATATAGTGGTTTTTGATCTCAACATGTTTAGTTCTGTCATGAAACACTGGATTGACAGAAAGCTTCACACAACTTTGATTATCACAATGAATGACAGTCAACTCCATTGATTGTCCAAACAATTCTGCAAGGAGCTTCCAAAGTCACACTGCTTCTCGAGCTACCACACAAGCTGCAATATACTTGGCCTCTACTGTACTTAGAGCCATAGAAGACTGCTTCTTGCTACACCAGGATATCATCGTAGATCCCAAACTGAAGCAACATCCAGAGGTGCTCTTTCCGATCAACACCCCCAATCAATTATATCCATGCACTTCAAGTCCACAAGAAGAATATCTCAAGCCATACCCAACTGTGCCATGCAAGTATCTCAGGATATGCTTTGCTGCAACTAGATGTATTTGCCTTGGTTCACACATGAATTGACTAAGTGCACTCATTGCATAGCAAATATCTGGTCTAGTGTTGACTAGATACATCAATGATCCAATCAACTGCCTGTACATCGTGGGATCCACCAGATCTGAACTAGCTGCAGCCTCTTTCAACTTATGCAAGTTGGTCTCCATAGGCGTAGACATGGATTTGCAATCCATCATACCAAATCTCTTCAGAATGTCAATAGTATACTTTCCTTGACTTAGAATGATCTCATCAGGCTTCTGCCATACTTCTAAACCAAGGAAGTAGTGCATGAGACCAAGATCCTTCATTTCAAATTCAGAAGTTAACTCCTTCTTGCATTTGATAATGAGGTGATCTTCTCTAGTAAGAATTAAATCATCAGCAGTGGGAACCAAGATTATTGCTTCGCCATCAATTACCTTGAAGTATAGGTTTGAATTAGCATCATTCTTGGAGAAGCCCAAGCTCATCAGGTAACGATCAATCCTTTCGTAGCAAGCACGAGGAGCTTGCTTAAGACCATACAAGGCCTTCTTCAGCCTGCAAACATGAGACTCCTTTCCATGCACCTCAAACTCATCAAGTTGTTCAATATATACCTCTTCCTCGATTACACCATTTAGAAATGCTGTCTTCACGTCCATCTGGTGTATCTTCCATCCTTTAGATATTGCAATAGCAATGATGGTCCTGACTGAAGTATAACGAGCAACTGGAGCAAAGGTTTCCTCATAGTCAATTCCCTCTTTCTAAGAGAACCTTCTAGCCATGAACCTAGCCTTGTACTTCTCGATGCTCCCATCAGCCACATGCTTGATCTTGAAGAGCCACTTAGAAGAAACAACAGATTTTCCTTCAGGTCTAGGTATGATGTCCCAAACATCATTCTTGAGGATGGATTGATACTCTTCAGCCATAGCATCTCTCCATACTTGCTGACTAGTAGCTTCCTCAACACTGGAAGGCTCTGACTCAATGATTTGACTCATCAAAGCAACATAGCTTGAAAACTTATGAGGTCTCTTGCTTTCTTTGAAGGGTTCCTCTCAGGGCTGCAAACCTTTCTGCCTCCTGCATTGTTTGCCTGGCCCAAAGAGGTCTCTTTCGACCAATCACAGTGTCTGTAGGCCCATCGGTAGGTTCCAAAGGCTCAATTGGATCATCATCTTCTTTAGGTTTAGTAGCCTCCCTCTGAATCTCAGGAGTATGGTCAACTTCAATATCCTGAGGAGACTCTCGATCTTCATTGTCTATCTCCATGTGGATGCCCTTGGATCTCCTGAATGCAACATCCTCTTCAAATGTAACATCCGTACTGATCTCAATCAACTTCTGGCCTAGAATGTACACTCTGTAAGCTTTTGAAGACTCACTGTAGCCTACAAATATCCCCTTCTTGCCAGAAGGTTCCAACTTTGTCCTTTTAGCTTTCGGTACATGAACATACATTGGACAACCAAAGATCCTCAAATGACTTACTTCCGACTTCACCCCTGTGAATGCTTCTTTAGGAGTCATGTTCTCCAAAATGCGGTGAGGACTTCTATTTTGAACATAAACAGTTGTCCTAGATGCTTCAGCCCAAAGGAAGGTTTGCAGATCTTGGTCATGAATCATGGCTTTGGCTGCTTCTACAATAGATCTTTTTCCTTTTTGCAACACCGTTTTGTTGAGGATTGTAAGGGACACATAACTCCCTCTTAATCCTTGCTTCAATGCAAAAGTTATGGAAGCTATCGGAAATGTACTCTCCTTTGTTATTGGATCTCAAAACTTTGATCCTCTTCCTGGACAAGTTCTCTACTTGAGCTTTAAATTCTTTGAACCGCTCAAGTACTTCCTCAGATTCTTTAGATTTCAAGAAATAAATCCAAGTCTTTCTAGAGTAGTCATCAATAAAAATAATGTAAAAGAAGAAACCACTCAAAGAAGCAATAGACATTGGACCACATAAATAAGAATGAATAAGATCTAGAATACATTTAGATCTACTTTCACTACTATGAAATGGACCTTTAGTATTCTTACCCAATG
The DNA here is from genome assembly GCA_007258455.2 of Sequoia sempervirens. Taxonomy (NCBI): domain Eukaryota; kingdom Viridiplantae; phylum Streptophyta; class Pinopsida; order Cupressales; family Cupressaceae; genus Sequoia; species Sequoia sempervirens. The sequence continues at coordinate 957,582,448 of VDFB02281492.1, read as the reverse complement.
CGCAACCTCTGCAAGTGCCTTCATGCTCCTGGTTGAGTTTCGATAGACCCGTAACCATCTTCTCCATAGTAGGTAGTGCTCGAAAGTGAAGGTGAGCCAATCTTCTATGCCAAAGTTCACACGAACTTGATGAATCATGCAATAGAGCCTGAAGTGGACAGGTGCAAAGTCTGTAGAGGCTCGCATGTTGAACTCCAATCACTTGAACAGTCTTGATATTTGAGTTCTTTGGCCATGCAAGAACTTTCCCTTCTGAAAATGCAACTTGATACCCCTTGTCCTCCAAGACTAAGATAGAGACAAGGTTTCGCTCGATACCCGGAACAAATAGAACATCACTCAACTGCAAGGAAATGCTGGAATCCAAATGAAGAGAGGAGGTCCCAACTCCTTTCATAGAATAACTAGCATCATCTCCAATAATTACTTGAACACTAGAATTTCTCTCCACCAAATCAGTTAGATGCTCTCTAAATCCGGTGATGTGGCGAGAGGCACCACTATCAATCAACCAAGTATTGTTGTCGGTAGGCACATTGCTTGAAAGAGCAGAATAGAATAGGAACCCACCCAAATCCTTCTGTAGAGAGATCTCATCAACATCTACAATGGAAGCCTGCTGCTTAGGCCTAGTTGGACAATCCTTTGCATAGTGACCATACTTGTCACATCTAAAACATTGAACACGAGACAGGTCCTTCTTCTTCTTGAATGCAGGAGCACCATCAAATCCTTTATCTCTATTCCTCTTGAAATACCCTTTCTTTCCATCTTTCCCTTTCTTCTTCGAGGATTGAGTGGCAAGAACATGAATATCTTCATTTGTAGAGCTTTGACCAATGCCTCTCGCAGCCAACCTTGATTCTTCTTGAATACAATCCGCCCTCAAACGATCAACTTAGGGAGTTTTGATCTCGCACTGATTCCTTGAATGAATGACTCCCAAGATGAGGGAAGACCATTAAGAGCCAACATGGTCAAATCCTTGTCATCAACAATATGCCCAATAGTAGAGAGCTGATCTCTCAATTCGGTGATTTTCATGAAGTATGAGATGACGGATTCTCCTTTTGCCATCTTGACATGATGAAGTTGCTGCTTTAATGCAAGAGCTCGACTTGTATTGTTAATCTCATACATCTCTTCCAAAGTCTTGAACATGTCTCTTGCAGTTTTCAATTTGGAGATGATTGGCACAATTTGGTCTTTCACGGAATCCACCAACATCGTTTTCGCTTTAGTGCCATTTCTCTTCCATTGTAACTTCTCATTCTCATCGGATGGTTCGGGAACTTCGCCCTCCACGAATGCTGCTAACTCATTTTCTTCCAAGGCGAGCATGACTCTGAACCTCCAAGATGTGAAGTTTGATGCGCCCTCAAGTCTATCTTCGATCTTGAGCCCGTTCACCATCTGGACGATAAGATAGATGCAATCAAAGATGGGAATAAGAATGGAGGATATCGCTGCTTGACTAAATCTGATCACGATCTTTCTTATACCCGCCCTGATACCATGTTAGATTTTATGATCAGATTAAAGAGCAGAAATTTAATTCAAAATCAGACACAATAACACAACATATACCATGGGAAAACGCTCCACTTGAGGGAGAAAAATCCAGCAACAATATATCACTTATATATTGAATATCAATGAATGTCTCCTTTACAAAGAGACCGATATTAAGGCCAAGAATGATCACCACAATTTGATGCTAACATAGCAATGATATAACTCAGCCTTCAACAGATATGTCGATCTGCACTTGATAACTTTTTACTACTTCAACTCGAACTATGGATATCGAACTATGATGAACAATAATGAATGAATACAATGGAGAAGCAATGTGTATATATACATATGAATGGAAGGGACGCATTCCTTCTAACCTTCACGTCGACCTCCACCAAAAGTCGTGTCTCCAAGACACATGAAGTCGGCCACAAGGAATCGCATCTCTTCATGAATTCGCGCCTAAGGATGTCGGCCTCAATAACAATTAAATAAAACATCATTTATTATGAGACGCGCTTGTTCATAAAAACTCAACTTGCAATTTAAATAGCCATTAGGCTATAATTTAAATTGCCCTTCATAGATTGGGCTGGCCTGGAAGTAGAAGCCCGACGCTGCCTTGAACATCAACATCTTCTACTTTTATAACTTCTCCCAAGGGTTGTAAGGCACAAAAAAGGATAAACTAATTATGAGGAGGAACTTTACATACCTCAATCCTGAAAGGAGCTGCTTTTAAGACAATATCCTTGGGATTTGCAATGGGATCCCATTGAAAGGCTCAAAAACCAGAATGCTCAGCCTTCCAAAAGCTCTTAATATCAACTCTTTTTTTTGTATGATATTTGTTTTAAGGCAGTCAAAGAAAAAATCAGTTTTATAACACACAACAAAAGGAAAACATAAAGCCCTATTTTTTTCCCTAAACAAACACAATCTACTCATCGAAAAATTTATGACAAGGGAACACACCTTGATTCAGGCAAACAAAAAGGTACCCACATTCATTAATTTATTTTCTTCTTTCTTTAAAATCTCGTTCACAACAGCATTACGGTTTTTTAGGAGAGTAGAATGGGCCTCACCTTGAATGTTTTCTCCTTTATCTGTCACATGTGTAGGACTTAATGGTGAACTCCCAACACCCCAAGAACAACTGCTAGACCAAAATATCTTCCACAAGAGAGAAAATGACAAGAATAGCTTGCTTGATTATGGATGCAAGATTGCAAGACTGAATATGAAAAATGTACATCAAAGGCCTTGCTTATAGGCAAGGTGAGCGATAGGATTGGACAAGATTGTGATATGTGTCTTACTCTTATGTTATGAGACAACTAACTTGACAAAAAAGTGAAAAAAATAAGATATGATAAGATCTTATCTAGACAACTAAGACTTCTAAAGGGCCACCTAGGACCTAAGTAAACTTAACATGTGAATAAGTCCCCTTACTAGGAATTAGCTAGCTACAAAACTTTATTCACACCAACACCCCCCATTAAGTGCAACGTAGGGAGTAGATTATTGTGTAAAGATGCAAAACATGAAAATGATTATTATGGGTCTTGGCTAATAGGCCATGTTAGGTACCCATTTACCATGCAATCTCTCACAAATGGAGAAAAGGAGAAAACCCAGTGGGACAAAACATCTTTTCCAAAAGAGAGAAAAGATACAAACATGGATGATGTATGGAGGACTCAATGATACCCCCTAAGGACTACATCCATCATGAATATACAATCAATGATCCCCCCATAAGAGGGAAAAAGAGAGACTATGCAGGCCCACCACAATGTATAATATCCTGCAAACAAACGACTATCCACCCACAAATTAATCTAATTGTTGGGAAGAAGATAGACCAAGTACAAATGCAAGAATGCTTCCCATTTTGGATAGGAATTGGTAGGAAGATGAATCCATATGTATGAAGATTGTGTCTTTGAAATCTGCTCGCCAAGTTCTTAGTAGATGATGATGCCACAATCCAATCAGGTACATGCCCAATCACAATAGAAGGTGACAAACTAGGAACAAATGGAAATTGATATTGAACTAACTCCAAAGACAAAGATGAAGTAAGAACAGGTGTGCCATGACTATCATCAAATAGGAGAGATAAACCCTCAAATTGGTCCTCCAAATCTAAAATGTGAGACTCCACAAACAAAGATGCAATGTTTGATAAATAGGAATCCAATCAAGAAGACAATTGGATACCTGTTGCAATGAATCACTAGAAGTTCTTAATGAATCATCAACAAATGATGAATGTGTGATCTCAATTGGAGAAGTAGGAGCTGCAGGAGAATTGTCTAGATCATCAAGATGCTCAAGTTTTGCATCATAGTCAAACTCCTCTAAGGTGTCATCATCAAAGGGTAAATTGTCAACATCATCAAGTGGAATGAGGCAATCTGATGCAGGACCATCTGGCAGTCGAGGATTATGAGGATCTTCAAAAATCTCCCAAATCTTGGTCCAAACTGTGCTTGGGCATGAGATTCTTGAAATTTGATTGTCGGTCTCTCTGAATATGCTTGCACTGAAACTAGAACTAGTCAATCTTATGATATGATCATTCTTATTGCCCCAAACTAATTTCTTCCATGTTGTCTCTAGCTCAAGTATGGGTCCATAAAGATGAGGCAAAAGATTGAGCCACCTACAATGTGTTAGGATGCCTTTTTGCCAAGACACATAATTGTCCTTAGTCAGAATTATTACAGAAGAATGAGTTGCATAACCCGTGATTACAACAATGATACACTTCTCAAATGATAAAATAAAAGATCAATACATGAAATGTGGTTGAAATGAAGTATAATGATCAAAACAACACCTTACCAACTGCCAAAATGTCTAAGCAATCCTCGAGGATACCCACCGGGAAAGAATTGAAACAAAAATTGGATAGAGCTCCTTAATACCTTTCCAATGTTGCAAGAATCACGAAAATTGGAGATTGTGGCAAAAAGTTATGAGCTCGGGAGCCAAAACACAAGATCTGACTTCAATCAACAATTACTGTCGCCAAACAACAAAATTCTAGAAAATAACCTACACCATTGGAAAATTCACAGAACCATCTTTCCAACAATATTTCGTTTTCAAAATTTTGCCTCTTGGATTGCAAGTTATGACAATTTGAGAAAAAGCCCCTATTTGGGCTATAGGGGGTCAAATTAGGTGCCTTGGGGGCTTAGCGGCTTGGCGCCTGGTCGCTAATGTGACCGTTTGTGGGCTGCACTTTGTTTTTTTTTTAACCCGGCTGCCCAACGAAGGTGGTGTTGTTGGGGCTGAGTGGACCGGTGGCAGTAGGTAGAGTCACGCCGCCCAAGGGTTTAGGCAAATAACAACAAATTTTTTAAAACGGATATTTAATTAATAAAACAACAAAAATCGTACCATCATTAACGGATGTGATAGACGGAGTACGAATCGACGCAAAAGGAGTAGGATGTTGACATAGACCAAAGAATCCATTGAAGATGCCCTATCGGGTACATATAATATTCTACCCGCGTCTATAGACGACTGTGACAACAACGGTACAACTCCATACTGTACGGATTTCGTACAAAATGATGATTGGTAGCAAAAAACCTCTAATGCCCCTGAGACAAAATTGTCCAATTTTGATAATTTGACAATCGATCTTTTGATTTTTGGGCCTTTCGGACACTATGGCAGGTCAAATTTCATCCAAAGTGCTTAGAAAATTCAGCTACCTCTTGGATTTCGTAACTTTAACCCTACTTGAAACCTTTATAAATTTGACAAAACATAATGAAATTTGATGAAACGAAAGACAAACTTGACTTTCTTTGATGCCCTAGATTCAATTATGAGGTCCTTGAAACCCCAAAATGCACCCAGCAAAATCTTCAAGCCAAGTTGAATCCCTTAGATCTGGGAAGGAATCTGCAACACTAGAGCGTTGATACCATGTAAGAGTTAATGGTGAACTCCAAAGACCCCAGGAATAGCTACTAGACCAAAATATCTTTTGCAAGAGAGAAAATGGCAAGAATAGCTTGCTTGATTATGGATGCAAGATCACGAGATTGAATATGGAAATGTACTTGAGAGGCCTTGTTTATAAAGGCAAGGTGAGAGATAGGTTTAGACAAGATTGTGATGTGTCTTAATCCTATGTTATGAGACAACTAACTTGACACAAAAGTCAAAAAGGTAATATATGATAAGATCTTATCTAGACAACTAAGACTTCTAGAAGGTCACCTAGGACCTAAGTAAACTTAACACATGATAAGTCCCCCTACTAGGAATTAGCTAGGTACACGACCTTATTCACACCATGTCACATGCACAAATCCTCCATTATCCTTTGAAACCAAAAATCTTTGTAATAACACCCCTTTATTTTTTTTGAAGTTATCACCAATTGATACCATAGCAATAACTCAATCAATAAACATGTAGCATACAGTTTTGACAAAATATAAACATTATAAGGTTTGCATATTCAAGTTTTCAGCTGTTGCAAATTAGTAATGATGGTTTCATTCATTAAATACACTGCTGTTACAAATTTGAAGCCCAAAACACCAGTAGATAGACACTATGAGTCATCCACCATAACAACAAACATATAGAATGTAAATACCTTGAAGGAAATGCAATTTGAAACCATAACAGACCCCATGTAGTAAATTTTCTGAGTGTTAACAGTCAGCAACAAAGGCAAACCAATTCATCAGCACTTCCCACAAGTCCCCCAACTGCTGTAATAGGCCTAAAAGATCACTCCAAATACTAAATAATACTTATAAACTGCCCAGGCCTGCAGATTTATTCCCAAATAGAAAGTAACATTCATTTCCAAGCAATATAATCAACTCAAAGCATCTGTAGCAGCACACAGGGGCACTGATAGACACAGAGGCGACTTAGGAAGTAATTCATATTTAATTCTTTAAGCTCCAAACTGCCTACCAATCGCCTGCAATCTGTTATACCAATTGGGATGCCAAGGAAAGAATGATTTGCAGCCACCAAACAAACTCAAACAAGCTCTAAACTTCAAAACTACCACCCAACACCTGTATGACTTGCTTGGAGGGGTGATTCACTTTAGGAAAAATAACCACAACAGATTACTACTCTGTATTACTTGCAATAGAGTCGCCCAACTATGGGAGATCATTGGTAAAATACCCAAAACCATAGTTGAAAAATTCACCAAATTGAAAAACTCGCCAAGCCCAACAAACACGACTCGGCAACTTAAAAAATTGCTTAAATTTCATTAAAAACACAAATTCAATGATAAGATGCATCCAATGATTCAATAGATGAGTACATAAAAGAAACAAGCCGAGTTTGGTTGTATTTGATTGATTTGAAAGCAAATTGGGTACAAAATGGATCCTCATATGGAATGCATTGATACTGATAGTCTGAAACAAAATGAAAATAGCCAATTGTTTTTGTAAAACTGAAAGTAAATACCACATTAATATGTTTTACAAATTTACATCTTTCTCTTCCCATGTCTAGTGAAAACTAAGGGAGAGGTAGAACTAGATGATATTATAGATGAAATTTCTAGGCAAACTTGGAAACTTGGACTTGGAAAGTACCTAGAAAACCAAATGAATTCAACGGGAGTTTGAGGGCAATACCCCCAATGGGGTCAAGGGGCAACACCCCTTGTGGGGGTCAGGGGGCAATGCCCCCAGCAAGGTCGAGGGGTAGCGCCCCTCATGGGGGTTTGGGGGCAACACCCCTAGCGGGGTAGAGGGGAAGTGCCCCTCGTGAGGCTCTGGGGCAACACAAACCTTCATGGTGTACATCATTTTGCATTAATAATAAAACCCAAATTAAGACCATCAAAGCCATGCAAACCTTCATGGCACACATCATTTTAGCGGCCGCGGTATACTTTTTTTTCGATAGCCAAGTTTTTTTTGCGGACTCACCATAACTCGGTGAGTTTTTTGCCTTGACTTGACAAGCAAATTTGGTGAGTAAATGCGAGAGAAACCTGCTATCCAAAAATACCCGCGAGTTTTTAAAAACTCACCAAATACTTGGCGAGTTTTTCAACTATGCCCAAGACCATATAATCTTTCCTCTAGTCTATGCATTCAAAAGAGGGGTACGACCAACTCTGGGAAAGGGTATGGCCGGGCTTGAGAAGCTCTTGCAAGCATAACCAAACACTCCAAAAATCTTTACAAAAACTTCACAAAATAAACTCCATTTGCACCTGCAATTCTTTTTTGCTCAAATTGTGACTTTGAAGGAATCACACAGTATTAACCAGGGAGGATCTTTTGCCACTGCGATTAATCTTCTCCAATAGGGTTTTCGTCCTCAAGAAGGCTGAGATGAACCAAGTTCAATCCCACAGAACCACAAGGGTTGCACAAGAGGAAATAAAAAAATCTGCATAATCCAAATGAGCTCACAAAATCTCCTTATATACTTTTCCCTCCAAACTTTCAGAAGATACAATTTAAATTCACTTTTTTAATTAAAATCTCTTTTTTGCTCCAAAAGACCCTTTTATCAAAATAATGATAATATTTGATACGCAAGGTCCCAATATTATGCATCCATGATTTAAAACTTTTCATCCTCTTTCCAATGAGCTATTATACTACGGTGCCCATTAAATTATTTTAATAAAAGTAAGCAACCTTAGTAAAATAATTAAATTAAAGCGAGTAATACACCCGAGTTGCAAAAACCGCCGATAAGCATTGTATTGCATTGGAATGATACCAATGATGAATAATGAAAATCAAGCCCAATCGGAAAGTGGCATAAGCGTCCTCTAGACCATTTGAGCTCATCACCAACATCAAACATCCCCTCTGACATGGTTGACGGTCACTGAGAAAGCCGAAGCTAACTACAATGCTGAGGTGACTGAAAATGGGGACATTACAATCTCATCTTGCTTGCTATTTCAACCTTCCAATCAAAGTCTATTTAAATTTTTTATTACCTCCCATAGGGAAACTATGCTTCCCACTTTTATCCCCCTGCACATTCAAATTGTCATTTTCCCCTTTTCCATCTCCACCTCCTCATCTTGTTTGGAGAACAAGTACGAAACATAAAAATGGTAGTGTTAAACTATGTCACAAGGTTCAAGTTTGTGTTCGTGTTTGGCAACAATAAAATTTGGATGAAGTTTGGCAAGAGAAAAAGATTCGAAAAAAAAATTGTAATCAAATTCACGTTTTTTAATTGGACTTTTTAAAAAAATATAAAAATATATTCACAAAATGATCCAAATAGTTTAACATTGATAAATAAATTTGGGTTCTTTCATACAAAAACATATAAAATTATAAATACATACATATATATATTTTTATAGTAAAATTAGAAATTAATTTAGAATATCACATACATAGCATGTATTATGTATATAATAAGCAAAATCACCATAAAAATTAAATTCATAATTTATAAATTAAATAATATTAAATTCTAAAAATATATAATATTATATTAATAAATTAAAAATATTGAACTTTAAAGGAAAGAATTATTAAAGTTTAAAATATTATAGTTTAATATTAAAATATCAAAGTTTAATTCTAATGAATTCTTGAATTAGCACAATTAGTCGCATGCAGGAAAGAAGGGAAGGAAAACGTGAGTTTCTAGTATGCTCTAGACTCAAGAGGGGGACTTCATCAGAGAGGCATCCAATGATGAGAGGAAGCCTACACTTGGATTGGGGTGACAGGTACCTGCCAAACCAATCCATTTGGTTGCCTTGCAATTACTTAGGGCACAAGCTTTTTAATTTTTAAACACAATTTGTAGTGTGTTTGGGAAGGGCTCATGACTTTTTTTTGGGTTCTTTATAGGTGTGTTTGGGATCGTCCAAAGTGAATTAATAGTAATTTGAAAGTTTATGTCTTGAACCCTTAAAAAAGGCTGAAAAAAATTCTAAAAAAACGTTTTTCAAAAATATATTTTATTAAGAAAACTGCACCTTTTTATCCATAAGAATATGAGGTGAATTTCAACGATTTTTCAGTAATTTTTTGAGGTCCACCAAATTTCAATTTGCATGGCCAAAATTTGGCAAACCTTGTGACTTAGTTGTTAAATAGCCAAGAAGATCCAATTGACCTAGGCATAGAGAACAAGGCAAGAAAGGAGAAGGAGATCCAATAGAGGATGGTTGTTCATCGTCCTCTCTTAGAGCTCCTCCTCTCAATCATCATCCCCCAATAGGATGTTTTTACAACTATTGGCTTTACAATACTGATATAGGATCCCCTTGGGATCCAAATGCCCATTATCACAACTCTTCATAATTGGTACTTCTTACAAATTATTTCACTTTTTAATTTTCTGATATAGTTTGTTTAATATATTTCTTTGGGATAAATTATAGTATAAACTATTGTGCTAATACTTCCCATGGTTTTGTAGGCAATAGGGCGGGCACCCCTCCAGGCTGGCGGAGGGGATGTGGTAGTCTATGCCACAGTGACCGGTTTGAAGGGTTTGGGGGATGATGTTGGATGGCCATGTTGGAAAGAAGTTGATAGGGGCTGTCTTGTTGCAGTATGAGAGTTGATGGGGGCAGCGTTGGCTCCCATTTCGAAGCTTAGTTATAGAGCATATCGCCTGAGGGATTTACTCCCCACGGCAAGGATTTGGCATGTTTGGAGGCGCTTCATTTGTTTTGGGTGACAGTAGCTTAGTGAATGACACTAGTACTTATGTTGGTTTGTTTCAAGGCCCGAGCAAGGCTCATTCTCATTTCTAATTTTCTTTCTGGTTGTGGATGGTGGTTATCTTTCTTTCGTTTGGGTGTGGTCTGTGCTTAGGCATCGATGGCAAAGCGTTCAAGGTTCGTCATCGAAGTCTCGGTGGATGGGCTGGCGAGATTTGGGGTAGACACTCCGATTTCCCTGTAGTCGTCAGCATGGCAAACCTCCTTTAGGGAAATTACGGATCAAAGACTGAAGAGGATATTGCTCAACAATGATCCCTTGATCGTCGTGGCTACCAAAATGATTTTGGGTTTTGGGCATTTGGAGAACAAGGAGTATGGAAGGGACAATTTGCATGTCTCCTCACATTTTGTGGCTTCCCTCCTGGATAACCATGTTGCCAAGGCTGAGGCAAAAGTGTTGCTTGAGAAGATGTTTAGGAAAGATTTGGTGGAGGGGATTGATGAGGTTCTGCGTGTAGTGGTAGAAGGTAAAGGTATTCTGAGACCCTGTGACTTGGAGCTTCTTCAGTGTTCAAACGAGGCTGTGAAGCTTTATCCGTTTCTTCTGGACTTGAGTGGTCCGACCCTCATGCGGCACAGGATGATAGCAGCGGTGGTGGTGGAATATTTGAAGAAGTTTTTCGAGTTGATGGCGGTCGGTGGTGTTGACTGGGTAAAGGATTTCAAGGCCTTCGCACGGGCCAATCGTTTCATGTAAGTCTGGTTCTGGGTGGTTTTTTGGTCTATGTAGGGTTTGTTTTTTGTCTTCGACGAATTACGGGTGGTGCCCTGTTAGTGGAATTGGCTTTTTAACAGCCATTTTGGTCTGCCCAGGTTATAGTCGGGTGTAGTAGTTGGGCTGGTTGGGCTGGTTGGTTCCTACTTGTTGGCCTTAGTTGGCTGGTTTTTTGGCATGGTGGCTCTCTGTTTTTGATGGCTGAAAATATTTTCCCTGCGTTGCAGATGGTTGTAGCTTTGTTAATTTTAATATTAATAAAATACTAAACTTGCGTATCAAAAAAAAAATACTTACCATGGTTCAAATAATTTGTTTTGTCCTCATGACAAGCAGGTTTGGATTAGACGTTAGAAATATTCTTATGTCGTTGGATAGATAACTAGTCACGTCAACCACAAACTGTCACAAATATAATGTTGAATATTGGGTACATCATCATCATCTCCTTGAACTCCTCATCTTTGGTTATTCTAAAATCATTCGAACCTTGCTCGTCAAACCTTTTTCTTAGTGGTAAGATCCTCATACTTTCAACAATGGTATGATTTGATCTTCTAAGAATCCATTGTTCAAGTTCTTCAATATTGTCAGAACCTTTTTAATTTTCTTCAATTAATTAAGCTTTGGCAAGTACTGATACTTTCATCACTTCCTTCTAGTATTACTTACTATCTATTATCTTCACATGGTATCCATATGGTTTCTTCTTGATGCAGACAAGGTGGAAAAACACAATATCCAACACAATTTGATCAGTCTCTAACAATGGGATCTGCCCTTGAACACAAACACACAACTTTTACCCAAACCTTCACCAATAGACTCCTAGGCCTCAAAACACAACTATTGGACCTATCTTTTAGAGAAGGCCTTTCAAATACCTTCTTGACACCCTATAAGACTCACAACATGACTCCACACAACATCCCAACAGTTTCACTCAGATTTCTTTGACACAACTTAGTGATCCAATATGGTGCCCTGCTCAAAGGCTACTAAATTAGCCCAAATTAACAAAGGAGGTCCCTCCCAATCGCTTGATTCTGCTCCACAAACTATTGACAGAGGTTTATGGTGACACAAAACAACATATTTCACAATTCTTTGTCCAAGCCATGGCCATTTTGATGCTGTTTTACAAAACCCTCCATTTTCATTCAAAACACTAGGGTTTTAATGGAAAACCATATACCCGGGTTCTCCAAACTCAACTAATGCTTCAAACACCATTCTTATGCCCTGCACAAACTCACTCTACTCACACAGAGACAATTCCATCAGTTATTTACCAAAACCCTGTCTTGACACCACCAATTTGTCTCTGTCAGCCCTAGGGCTTCCTCCCCTTTCTCACAAAACTTTCTCACTTCCTACCAAAGCATTGGAACACCAAATTCAGAGCATTTTAGACCCATTCCATGAGGTACAGTGGAAAACAGAAGTGGAATGGGTCATTTAAACATTTTGAAGACCCTCAACCCTTAATTCTGAAGAAACAGTGCAGTTACAGGAAAAAGATTGATTTCTCCTTCCAAAAACAGAGTTAGTCCCTCAAAATGACATCAAATGAAAGATAAGACTTGTAATCACATAACAGAAAAATACTCAGAGCATTTGAAACCTGTACGGGCTCGTACAGAGATGACAAAGTACAGAAAACAGAGAATTTGCAGAAGAAGAACGTTTTTTATTGAATTGGATTCCTTCAATGTTTGTTCAACAGCCTTGCTCGAGCCATCAAGAGGCTTTAAGTACATTTTCAAACAGAAAATTAACCACCAAACACCTCTAACTGCCATTTAAAATACTAAACTCTTCATTTTCCCCTAAAACAGTATTTTGACAACTTTCTTGACAACACTACACTTTTTAAGCAACTTTTCACTCCTAAACACCTATGACCCCTAAAATCACTCAAATGGCTTTGAAATAGCCTTATTACATCATCAAGACTCCAATCTTGTATATTCATGTTCAAATTCAAGAATTTTCCTTCAAAGGCTACAAGGACAACTTTAGGTGCAAGATTACATTTTTTACATTTTGATCACTAAAACTCAAAAAATCATCCTAATACATATCTAATGGTCTTGATTGACCTTATTCAAGACAAAAATACTCAAAATAGCCACACTAACCTACTAACCAACCTATTCACCATCAAATGATCAAATTTGGAAGATAAGGTGTAGGTGCTCCTGCACCACTTCCTTGCCTCTTTTCTTGTGCCTCCACATTATCTATTTCATTCCTTTCTCAACTACTGGTCTCACATAAAATCTCTTTCCCTTCCGTGTTATGAAGAAGTCATCTACTTGTACTAGCTTATTCTCCTTTGGTGTCTCCTCTCTCATTATTTATTTCTTTTTTCTTTCTCATCGTCTCTTAGACTTTCTCCTATATCTTATCATAAATTGCTTTTGAGTTATCTTCTAATTCTTCTTCTTCTTCTAGTTCCCTATCTGCTACTCCACTGCTTGATAATTCATAATTTATTAGCTGGTTATCTTGTACTTCTTCCACATACTCTTAATCTTCCAATCTTTGTTTTGCTATCTCATTAAGTGGATCTACGATGTATTTCCTCAGTTTATCATTCCCAAGAGTTCTATCTTTTCTTCCATTCTATCTCTATCTTCTCTCAGTACTTATAACTCTCTCTCTCTCTCTCTCTCTCTTCCCTCCATGCTTCCATTCACTATATTACTTTTTCTTCTCTTATTCAAGAGTTTGACTTTGTTGCTGTTAAAAGTTTCTTTAGTTAATGTCTCTCCTTCAACTAATCTAATATTCTCTAGAGTTTTAAATTTGTCAGTATTAAAGTTTACTCTAGTTTGCACCATCATAGTCATTATCTTTCTTTTGTCTTTTCTTTCTTCTCTGCAACTTTCTCTTCATCTACTCTTTTCTTCTCTAACTATATTCCTCCTCATTCATTTTATTAATATCTCTCTCTATCTTCTACCTTTTCTTTACCTTTTTTTCTTTTCCTATCTTCAAATCCATTTTCTATTACCTCCTTGAATGTTATCTCTTGTAAGAACTATTATTTTCACAAACTATATATTTGTTTTAATTTTGTCCTTACCATAACATTCTTTGCTCTGTTTTTTTCTTTGATCACCTTTGCATCGATATTCTCTTGTGTGGTGTTACTTCCCTCATCCCATGTGCCTTTTTTCAAGAAATTCATATTTTGATTTTGCCTTACATTTAATTTTTTAAAAATCCTCTTCCTTATGTCACTTATATTTTCATTTCATTTTTAATGTCCTCTTTTTTTCTCTTTTACTATTTCCTTTTCTTTGCACTTTCTTGTTTTTGTTTTGTTTTGTTTTGTTTTGTGAATGGACACCTTCTAATCATGACAGTTGCCATCTGGACTAAAGATAAGATGCCTAACCATTAAGATATAATACATAATAGATCTTTTTCTGAGCTTGTGTATGTTGGCATGCAATTGAACAAATAATATAGTTTTACACAACATCAACATACACAACTAAAATACGCATGATACATATGAAATGGCTCAATTGTTTATTAATACCAAATTACATTACATGGCTCATGCCTTGGGTGCCGTGAAGACCGCAAATGAGGACTCAACTCATACAACTCATTCCATGGATAGGATATCCTTAGAACCATTGGTTTACAATACTTATAGAATCCTAAGGTGGTCTAAATTACAATGGTCAAAACTTCTACTAATTATTCAAATTTTTATGATTTAGTATACAAATATAAAATACATCTTTGGGATAGGCAACAGCATAAATTATATTGCTAACACAATGTTTAGTGCAAGGACATGTCACATCAATGCATTCACCCCAACATTCAACTTACTATTTACAAGTTAAACTATTATTAGTTAAGACATAGTTGTCAACCCAATTATTCTTAACTAAAAAGCGACTTTAGTATGCTACAAAAGTTGGCTATATAATAGCTAACAACATAACTAAGTTTCCTACAAAAACATTAATCTTTTTCATCCACTCATAACAATACTTAATGATAAGATGATTGACTATAGATTGTTCCTATACAATAGTTCTCCACCTTCTCATCAAGCCCATGTTTTTGGTTCAGGTTTGGGGTTTGTCAAAATTTTCCCCTTTGGATTTAATACGATTGGGTTTGTCCACACAATATTAAAAGCATAAAAATAATCATAAGAACAATATAATAACAAAATATATGAAAAGTAAATAGAAATATATTAACAATAAGTTTAATACATAAATATGAACTAAATTGCCATGGTGGAAAGATGCATTCCCCAACCATATGCTTGTGGACTGCTTTTGATTTGCCTGTATATAGCTTGAAGGGTAATCAAAGTCTTCAAAAGGAGACTATGAGGAGACAAAGGAGACAATGAACAACAAATTAGGTGCAAAGAAGGAAAATGAGGAGGCTTAAACATAGGAAGAACACTTAATAGTAGAAAAGGATAGGAGTATGGAAGAGGAATTGAGGCCAATTAGATGAGGGATCTGATGTTGTTGAACAAAGCAAATAAAAGTCAGAAATGAATTTAGAGGCAATTTTAAAACTTTTAGAACTGACATAAGGTGTCTTGGAAGATTGTCTAGAGATGCAAGAACAATTAGACTCCTATGAAGATGAGCTTACATCAGAAGTTGGGATCCCAAGTGAGATTGAAGAGGATGTTGGGGAATTGCAATTTGAGCTCAAAAGACAAAATTGGACTACCAGTTAAAAGCGAATCCAAGAACAAACAATATGTATCACAAAAGACAGTGTTGAGATCACACTCCAAATGGAAAAATTGATGATGGGTTGTTTTGATAGATTATTGTGTGATTAGTTTGGTCTCTTGGTAGGAAGGCTAGAAGTTTTAGTTTCTTATGTTACTCTTGTTTGTTGAGATCTATTTGTTAGTTTGTTGTACTGGATTTGTTCTTTTCTTAGGTGAGGGCCCCTATAGAATCCCCATTAATTTATATAAAAAATGAAATAAATTAATAATAAATAAACAACATAGTTTTGTAAATGATAAATATTATATAAATTGTAAATAAAAACAAATTGTATATAGATAGAACTTCACTTTATACTTATACTAATTGCAAATTTTAAAATTATATGATTCAAGTCAATTCCTTGATCCCACATATATGAAATGAATAGTAGAGAGTTGATCATATTAAAGTCAATGGCTAAGCTTAAGATTATCATGCTAGGGATATGGGTGTAAATTTTAGGTGAACAGATTATATGCACAGAAAAATAATTCAAAATCTGACAAAATAACACAGCAGATACCCTGGGAAAACCCTCCTCTTGAGGGAGAAAAACCCAGCAACAAAGATCTCTCTTATATTTATAAACAGTGGCAGCAAATCTCTTTACAATGAGGCCTAACACAAAGCCAATATTCAGTACCTGTGTAAGATATAAGAACAGAAAGACAAACTGAACCTCCTTCAGAATCAATTCAGCCTTAGAGGACACCACAGTTTGCTCTTGAACAATTTGCAAACTGAACTGGAACAATCCGCAATCTTAACTTGAAGCGCTTGAAGGAATTCACTTCACAGATCGCCCTTGACTGAAATCACACTTCATAGTTTGCACTTGACTGAAATCGCGCTTGACAGAAATACGAACTTCCAGAACTCGCACTCAGCAATATTTGCAAACTCTGTTCTTTATCGGTTCACAATCTGCTATTTAAGGAATTCGCACTTGTATGTAAATTCGCTTTTTGAACATAATTTGCACTAGATGATGTATCTAAAGGAGTGAACTGATCTTCTATATATACAATGCTTATATGAGATCGCACATCTTGAGGAACAAGGTCGGCCTCAACCATAAATTACAACTTGAATAAGGCAAGTAACAAGTTGGCCTAGATAAGACAAATTGTCTTCTAAAATGAAGTCGGCCACAAAGAGAAAATCATAAATAATACAAATGAGGTCGGCCTCAAGACATTCGTGCCTCCTCATAAGTATAAGACAATAAATTAAATAGCGACGGGCTATCATTTAATTTATGTTTCCTTCAATAGGACTGGGCTGGAAGGATCGCCTGTAGCTGTACTTATCATTAACAATGGGAATATCATGGCTAGGGAAACAACCAATAACAATGAAGTTGATATTTTTAAGTAGGAACTTAGCTCAAACCCTAGCTACCATTGAGCAAAATCTGTCTTGAACCTATACCACAATATTATAAATCTAGCAAGGAGTGGGCATTTCAAATCAAATAATTGTAATTGAATTTTTTAAAAATGTGTTTGTAAAAAAATTCATTTTTATGCACTTTGTAAAGTGTAGGGGCTTGTGGGATCACCCAGGCATTACTCGGGCAACTTGGGTGTGCCTTGTGTACATCTTTGAAAATATAGTTAGAAGACTCATTGCGTAATTGACATACTTGCCCAATCCTAAGGCAAGGCACCTAAAATGTGTCTTGGAGACTCAATTGTGAGTTTTTGCTAGATTCTCCAAGTCTTACAAACTTGCTAGATTTGTTGTGACTCAGTGCCATAAAATTCTTTAAAAAAGAGTTTCAAAACAATAAAATGTCAAAAAACATAGTAAGGTCTTAATCACTATTCTATGTGCCACTAGGGTAGTGTTGATGCGTGTTTTATGACACAACAAACATTCTAGAATAAAGAGTCCAAAGACGCTCTATCCCCTCTTGAAAAATTACCTCATATGCTAAGATTGCAAGTAAGATCATACGGCAATTCCAATGTTTAAGATGAATGCGGATGAGCTCTGTGGTTTGATGTGATTATGCTGGTAACACAAAGGGACTTACGCTAGGCTTGTTCAATTCACAATGAAGGTTTGGACAATGAAGCTCTATTATTCCGGTCGGATCAAAGAAACTAAAAAAGGAGAAGGGTTCAGAAGCACCAATCTACTCCTAAGAATCCAAGAGACGGTATTGACTCGGTGGAACCAACAACCACGCTTTGCTTCGCCACGCTCAACGACAACTACACAAAGAGGGTGCAATCTTCAAGGGAATGTGCTTATGATTTTCACGTCATGAATAACTACCATCGAATCGAACAATATTTATCCAGACAGAAGTTAAGCATCCACAAAATAAGCTCAGGCTAACTTTACGCATTGAATGAAAATCATTCATTCAAAGAAAGTATGAGCAAAAGGTTTCACCCTAATCAACACTTATCAAATCTTGCATTCATCTAACATACATGAAAAAAAATCTAAACTATGATGAGGGATAAGAACCATGACAACTCCAAAATAAGAGAAGTAATCACCATCATAACAATGCATGCATTACTTATTACTTTGGCAATCTTACAACAGTTGCTTATCTCAACATGTTTTGCAACATGCTCCCATGCTTTACAAATGAGGGGATGAGCTCAATTTATAGGCTCCCCAATTACAATTTGACGGCCAAGATTGATTTGGAATCAACGGCCAAGATTACAAATAAAACCCTAATTAGGGTTTGCTACCCTTCGACCAATGAGAAAATTGCATTCGAGGACACTTGTCCTTCTTGCTAAATATGAACCAATAGATAAAATAGAAAGTTGTTGAATCTGGATGTGCTGACTTGGAACAATTTGATTGGTTGGAAGATGACGAGGCGCCACCTCAACGTGCTGGATGCCTTCCTTGGTCGTTTTGTTCTTTTTCCATGTTCTTGCCTTAGAATATTTTCTGTCCTTTGCACTTTGATCTTAGATTACTTTGGCTTCTTCTTCTCTCTTCGACTTGGAGTACCTATTTAGACTTGAAGCCCTTAAATCTTACTTTCCGAATTGCTTTAGAATTTCTTCACGTGCCATGAATCTGGAGAGGAATTCCCTTGTGCCTTCGCCGCAATGAAGGAAAATTGGAACTTTTTCTATAGACAATTTCCCATACTTAGCCAAATTTTGGCTATTTTGTAATACCTTCAAGATTTTGGCCATTTTTGTGCTCAAATGAACTTCGCCGGTAGGTTTGTCTTCAATTTTGAATTTGGCTTGCGTAAGTTGGATGTACTTTGACGGTGTGCCTGCCGTTGTCTTCATGATGCCAAACTCTTGGCGGATTTCCTGTTGGTCTTGCAATGTGCAATGGTGGACTCCCCAAGTTCTCTTTCATCTCTCTTCCGGTCGGACTTTACACTTTCTTTGCCATTTTCCTCCCCTTGCGTAGTCATCTGCCTGCAAGAAACAAAATAAATTTATTTTAGATTCCCTAAAGATAACTTTTCAAGATAAGCTTTGAAAGATTCTTATAAATTTCATTTTCAAGCTTTTAATTTTCTTGCCGTCCATTTTGTTTGGCCATGATTTTCTTGCCGTTTTCAAAATTTATCTCGCCATGTCCAATTTTATTTAGCCATAAATCTTTTTGTCCAAAATTATTTTGCCGTAAATTTTAATCGTCCAAAGTCTCTGGCAAAATTTTCTTGCTCTTTTCCAAAATTTATCTAGCCACGTCCAACTTTATTTAGCCATAATTTTTAATCATTTTTCAAAATTTATCCGCCATGTCCAATTTTATTTGGCCATAAATCTTTTTTCGTCCAACATTTCTCTAGCCACGGCCAACATTTTTCTAGCCACGTCCAACTTTACTTGGCCATAAATTGCCTCTTGTCCAAAATTATTTTGCCACGTTCAATTTTATTTAGCCATTTGCTTGATTTTTTCACAATTTTCCTAGCCATGTCGAAAATTTCTTGGCCATAAATTGCCTCTTGTCCAAAATTATTTTGCCACGTCCAACTTTATTTGGCCATCGTCCAAAATTATTTTACCAAAAGTCTAAATCGTCTGAGATATTTTGCTGTAAATTTCAATCGTCCAAAGTCTTTGGCAAAATTTTCTTGCCTTTTTCCAGAATTTATCTAGCCATGGCGAAAATTTTCTCGGAACACTTTGATGTTTGGACTTGGGCATATTTTAACACTTTCCAAGCATGGCAAAGATTTAAAGTGTCAAACATATATTTTCATTTTCCAAAGGTTTGAACTTAGGCAAAATTTTAATTTTTTCCTCATTTCCAAGCATGGCGGACTTCACACTTCTCCCAGCCACTTTTGCTTTCTCCCAAGGCGGACTTTAGCTGTTTGGATGCCATTTAATGCTTTGGACAAGGCGGACTTTGGGTCTTTTCTTGCCACTTCCTCTTTGTCTTTGTCTATGCCTTAGACTTTTCATCTCTTTTCCATGGGCGGACTTTGTTACTTGGCTTGCCATCCATTTTATGTCTAGGGCGGACTTGCTTGATTT
Source organism: Sequoia sempervirens (assembly GCA_007258455.2). Lineage (NCBI taxonomy): Eukaryota > Viridiplantae > Streptophyta > Pinopsida > Cupressales > Cupressaceae > Sequoia > Sequoia sempervirens. The sequence continues at coordinate 957,562,198 of VDFB02281492.1, read as the reverse complement.
TGTTGCCATCAATGCTTTGGATAGGGGCGGACTTGGTAGGTTGGCTTGCCATCTGTTATTTGACTAAGGCGGACTTCCTTATTTCTTAAGCCATTGTCTTATTTGCTGGGCGGACTTGCTTAAGTTCCTTGCCATTTGCCAAATTTTACCTTGCCACACTTGGGGCGGACTTGCTAGTTTTCATTGCCAATTCCTCTTTCACCCAAGGCGGACTTCCTCATTTTCCTTGCCATTGGACACTTAAACATAAGCAGACTTCATCAAGTGGCTAGCCATTTGGAGGGCGGACTTTGGCTGTTGGCTAGCCATGGCTCCAACTTTATTTTAGACAATTTCCTCTTTTCCAAAGGGCGGACTTCATTGATTTTCAGGCCATTGACATCTTTAGCTCAAGGCAGACTTCATACATTTTAAGCCATCTACATTCTCATCCAAGGCGGACTTCAGCAGATTCATTGCCATTGACCATTTTTACCCAGCCACTTTCAATTTGATTTAGGGCGGACTTCATAGAATGCTTGGCCATTGACACTTTTTTCTTGCCACAGCCATTATCTGGCTGAAGATTTCTGATGCTAATTCCATGATTGTTCAGTCACAATCTTGCCATGGTCACTCAGATTTTATGAATTTCTCAGATCTTCTCATGAATTGCTCAGATTTATTGATGAATTTCCTGATTTTCAACCATTTTTTGTGATTTTCGAGAAGATTTTCTGTAATTTTCACCAGATTTGAGCAAATTTTCCAGATTTTTTGAACTTTTTCTGTGATTTTCCAGAATTTTACCAAAATTTCAAAAAAACTTTGAATCGATTTTCTGAGAGTTTCGTTGCTCTTTTCGAACTTCTGAGTGGATTTTCGAAACTCGTGACCCTTCTAAAAATAGAAACCTTCTAAAAATAGAAATTTTCCAAAAATAGCAACTTTCCAAAAATAGACCCTAAAAAATAGGGATCCCAGAATTGCCCAAAAGTGCCAAAAAAGTAGGTCCTAAAAAATAGGGGGCCCGGGGTGAGAAACCCTAAAAACTTGGAGGCGTCGGATTTGACTGAAACGACAGTCGATCTTCGTCTCCCAGGCCTTCTAAGCATGATGGCGACGTTTGCACAGTGATCTAGGCTAAAACTCACTTGCTTGACTCGGGTGACCACTCAAAATTAAGACTCCTCATTGCAAAAAGAACTCGTGATAAGCAGTTGCGACGCCAAGGCAAAACCCAAAAGCAAAAAAAAACGAAGGGTCCCCATTTGCAATGGGGCGATGTGTGAAAAGGTCACAACAGGTAGACAAAATTGAAGACAACAATATTGGATAAAACTATTCTAAGATTAATATTTGGATGGAGAAAATGAAGGCTATTGGGGTCATTAGTGGATGTATCATGGTCATGGATGGGTGAACAAATATAAGGCATTGTCTTGGATAAAAATTATTCTAAGATTAATATTTGAATGGAGAAAATGAAGGCTACTTGGGCCATTGGTGGATGTAGCATAGGCATGGATGGGTGAACAAACATAAGGCATTGTCCACTCATCAACATCATGGTCACACATAGAGGGCCCTTACTTTGGTAGGGTTGTTGATCTTTCAAGGTCTCACAACAATGTTGATTATCAGTTCCAAATCCTTAGAGATGCAATAGAGGAGGTTGGGCTAGAGAATGTGGTGCAAGTAGTTACAAATGTGGCTTATGTGTTCAGAGTTGTAGGGAAGTTGATTGAGGCAGCCTACAAACATATTTGGTGGACTCCTTGTTGTGTGCATGCCATGAATAATGCACTCAAGGACATGGGTAAAATTGGTTGGATCAAATTGGTTGTTAATGATGCTAGAGATGTGTAGATGTTAATTTGTAACCATCACACTTCACATGCACTATTTAGGACCTTCTCCAAGAATAAATTTTTGAAACTTGTAGAGACTAGATATGCATTGTAATTCATTCTCTGAGAAGAGGGTGCTTGAGTTGCAAGAGGCATTGCAACTAATGGTCATTACAATAGAGTGGAATTAATGGCCCAATTCTAAGTCAAAGCAAGGGAAAAGAATGGAGGAGTAGTTAAAATTAACATTTTTTGGGTTGATGTGAAACATATCTTTATCATTGCTCTAGTCTTCGTAGTCATAAGATTTTGGGACTCTAATGCATGTAGTCTTGGAGAGTGCATTGACAATATATTTGGCCGAATGGAGGCTATTGTATAAGAGAGGGAGCCCATATTGTAGTTCTATCATGAACAATATAGCCAACCATTGAGTAGAGATGGGAGAAGCTCAACACTGCCTTGCACATGGTTGCCTATGCATTGAACTCAAAGTGGTATATGCAAAGGCCTAGTAGAGTCATCTCTATGGAGGATGTTGAGGTGAAGATGTGGTTCATGAAGGCTATTAAGAAGATGTATAGTGTTGAGGATGCCATCACTATTTGTATTGAGTAGACAAAATTTGCCACTCTTAGGGGATATCCAAAAGAGGCCAAGATATATAAGGATACTATGGCATAGGAGGTACCCAATTCCGTGTTGGACTATGCATAGGCCATGTTCTTTAATAACCACAGTAACTATTCATTTGTTGTCCCAAGTTTCTAGTCCTTTTGCACTTAAGAGGAATTGGTCTATTTATAGCTTCATCCACTCTATTAAGAGGAGAATGCTTACCTTTAGGAGGGCAAATAAGCTTGTAAGTGTACATAGTGCCTTGCATCACATTGGTTGCAACATGCTTACCTACAAGGAGAGTCTAGCAGCCTGATGGGATGTAGAGCTAGAGGACCCAACACAAATTGATGATGATGTGACATAGATAGGTTTGGTTGGTATTGGTTTTTAGGAGCTTGGTCTCAAGGAGTCTAGCAGTTCGAGTGACGAGTTTGGAATGGATTTTGGGGATGATTAAAGCCTTGGGCCATTGGCCATTTGTGTTTTGAATGTAATCATTGAATATAAGATTTTGAATTCTTGTATTTGGTATTTTCATTTTTCAATGCAATGTGTTTGGTATTTCAAAGGTTCATTAGCTATTCCTTATACATTTTTTATCACTAATTTTTGAAGTACTATGTATATTTGCATTGCTGTCTCTCTGCCATCCCCACATCTAGGCCCTTGGCTCACTCATCCACTCACTACCCCCATTCTAAGACTTCATGGAATTATGATTAAATATAAAAATATTAAAGTTAAAACATATTATATTACACCTAAAAATATTAAAATTTAATATAATATATGAAAATTAAAATGCTAATCTAAATAATATATTGTTTTTCCTTTTTAGTAGTAGAATTGCCAAAAGTGGTGCAAATTTCCTGTTAAACATGTATTATGGCATGATGTACATGCACTCCAAGCTCTCTGGAATGAATCTGCACCTTGCGTGTTTGGAAATTTGAACTACTTCAGTGAATGCCTAAATTAATTTATTACCAATAGCTTTTTAATATTTCACTCTATTGGCTGCCAGCCAAGCTCAATACCACCAAAGGTAATGGAATTCTTCCTGCCAAACAAATCAAACCAGTAAGAAGTGAATAGAGAATTCCATTGAACAGATTGCAGCAAAAAAGAATGGATAAAATTAAAAACCCCCCTTGGGTTTGCAGTAATAGTAGGGAAAATGCACAACAGTTCATTTTGGGTTCATAGTGCCCCTTATACAATTACCCGGTCACACAGAACTGAATCCCGAACAGTTCAGATCGGACCTGAATCTGGCTCGTCTGGCTGATGAACTGGCAACCTAGCTTTTTTATTCTGGTAAAATTATATTCTAATTTCTGTTCTCTTGAAAGTGTATGCTAGGTAGCTAGTTTTCTAATCAAGTGCAATAAGTATTTAGTATAACATAGTATAGCAATTTTTTTATATTCAAAGCTTGATTGCTTTGTGATTTGTTATATAGCACATATATGGCTAGTTTTCAGAATAAGTTCATTTCAAAGGAGAAGTTTCTATGGATTTATTCCTATATCGAATCTTTTTTTTTTTTTTTAATTTTTTGAGTCCATTTCAGTTTGTTTTTCTAGAACTTTCCGTTGCAAGAGCCAGACCATCCTATATAGCATTATAAATTCTCCAATATTCTGGTGTCTCTATTGGCTCTCTTGTTCTGAACAGTTCTGTATGGGCCTTAGAAAGAATGAATTACTAATTGTTAGTAGTTAGTACTACTTAACATCAGTTTTATATAAAGCATTAATTTTACAACTAAAGCATGTTCACACTTACTGTTCGTTATTGTTGCTTCTTTTATGTGAATTGAAGAGTATGGTATCAGAATTTTTCCAGATGACAACCTATGCTTGACTACAAAAACTAGTTTTATGTATTTTTCTTGTATGCGAAACTTTAACAATATGTACTTTATCTTTCTATAGGGTGGCAAAGGCCTTCAGTCGACTTTAGTTGCTCATTCAAAGAAATTCGTTGGAATATTAAATGGGATTGACACAGAAGCATGGGACCCGTCAACTGATCCTCTTTTGGATTTTCAGTACAGTGCTGATGATCTGAGTGGAAAGGCACATAATAAAGCTGCATTACAAAAATTCCTTGGACTAGCTGCACCTCACGCGAGGATCCCACTAGTGAGTTGTTCTGTAGTTATTTGTTTGGAGTATGATCTGGTGATGATTATTTCAACTTTTGTATGGTGTATATTTGTTTTGCAACAATTATATCAAAGACAGAGGTGAAGGACTTTGAAATGAATGCTTTAAAACCTGATCTTTTATGTATAGTGAAAACCATTGGACATAAAATGAAATCTGTTGAAAGATGTAATGGTTCACTGTCAGCCATGGTACACTTTGATGAATCAGCTACCAGTCAGATAATGTTGATTTGTTACCAGGGACCTGGAAATTGTAAGCACCATTAATCAGTAGTGGATAAGGAAGAAGTGAGAAATAGAAATATTTTGTTATTATGAGAGACATTCTGTACATCATCATACGTGGATTTATGACTGCAATTACCTATTGTGTTAGCACTAGTGCTTGACTTCTTCCATTCACATGCTAACACTAAATAATACATGACATTTGTTACATGTATTAGAATGTTACATCCCTTATCATGCCACCTACAAAAAACACATCATTGTTCTATTGCCCCTGTGAAAGCAGAAGCTCATGCCTCAAGGAAGTAACTTAGAAAACTTCACAAAGAAGAAAAATGATAAATCATATATGTATTCTCAACCTATTTGCTACTTTGTTCCAACCATAATTATATGTCATACATGCCTTACAATCTCTTGCCTTATGACCAAAATGATTGCATGAGAAGCAATAACCATAAATTGAATTCTGAAACCTGGTCTCAAACACTTGCTTCAGTGGAAAGGCTTTCTGAATGTGTCCTTTTTGGCCTTCGAAGGTGTGCCTGATTTCTGTGAAGCATGATTCTCTTCCTTCCTGTTGTCTTCCTTTTTGATGGGACTCTTGAGAGCATGTGCATAGCCTTTTGGCTTTTCTCCATTTATCTTCTTTGGGGATTGTGTGGTTTTTGAGCTTTGACCTTCTTCATAACCAATACCACTCTTATTGTAATTTGGCCTTTGGGAATTTAGAATATTATCTAACATTTTTGTACTCTTCTTATTCTTCAGGTCTTTGTTCAATTGAGCACTTGTTTTCTCTGATTGCTTTCACAAAGAAACAATCTTAGACTCTAGCCTCTCACTATTTTCTTTCTTTTTCTCTAATTGGATTCTCACTTCCTCTTTAATCCTGTATCCTTCTTCAATTTGAATTTTTAGCTCGACAATTATCTTCTTGGATTCTTCAAGGCTTCGTACTAACTTCACTAGATTCAATGTCCTCTTGAAGTTGTAGCTTTAGTTTCTGGTTCTCCTTTCTAAGCTTCTTGATTTCGCCTAGGGCAGAAATAAGTTCTCCTTCCAGATCAACTATTCCTTCATCTTCATCATATTCTTTTTTTTTTAAGTTCATGTCGACATTCTTATCATATTCTTTTGACTCCTTTTCTTCTTTCTCCTCACCTTTCGTTTCTATAGCCATGTGTGTTCCATTTGTCACCCCGTCATATTTGCTTGCTTCTCTGTCATCACTTGCATTTGGTTTTGTTGATGCTTGTTGATCAATGCTCTGCTTGGTGTTTCTTTTTTCCTTATTTCCTTTTCTTTTTGCCATGCGTGCTTCCAAAATCTACCTTCTAGTGGTTAGACTATTCGAAGAAACCCACTTTGATACCAATTAATGAGCACACGATTATATTGAAATGGAGGTGGTGGGGTGCGGGGGTGGAGGTGAATTAGTATAATACAATCTTTTACTTTTTCAACTTAACAATCACAGTAACATTAATTGCACAATATCAATAACAAGAACACAAGAACACACAATTTATGTGGAAACCCTTACGGGAGAAAACCACGACAAAATATTGGTTATATAAAATTCTCTTTACAACTTTGTAGGCACCAACCCACTGGAGACACCAATCCCCATAATTCGTAGGCTCCAACCTACTAGAGACATGAATCCCCACAATTCGTAGGCACCAGCCTACTGGAGACACCAATCCCCACAATTCCTAGGCACCAACTTAGCACGAGACACCAATCTCTTGATATGAGGCACCGACCTCTAAAGTATTTTGTTTTCTTGAATTTGCTCCTTCAATGAATGATATTCATATAAACCTTCTTCAAAATATCTGCTTGTGTTCTAATAATATATCTGTTTATTGCTAAAGGAATCTTAATATATTAATTGTTAATCAAATATCATTTCATTATGTTGATTTTTCAGTCCTTGGTCCCCCCGCTGCCTTGCTGCCCCTACGCCGCCGTCCACCCGCCATCCCAAGCTTGGGTCCTTGGTCCCCTCCGTCCCCGGAACTCGTCCCCCCATCCCCCTGTTTCCCTGTTAGGAAACTCCATGGAACTATGGTATTAACAGGGATGTTTTCTTTACATTTTTTGAGGATAATTTCATATTAATACGAAATCTCAAAATTTTAAAAATTGTTGTGAGAAATACTAGTTATATTTTTCAGTATTCATTGGCCCAGGCAAAAAGATTGTGTTTGATCATCTTTTGCTTTAAAGGGGTAAATTGTTGAGAAAAATAATTCTATGCAATAAGCAATACAGACTGTGTAAAACATATACCAGAAATACATTTCAGATCAATAAAAAATAAATCATAAATGATAGAATGTCTGGGAATGGCAATATTTTAATTATGCATATTCATATCATACAAGATCTTCAGTCAACATAGGTAATTCAATCTGCAGAGAGGTCAACAAGAACTTCTGTAGTGATTGACATTAGCTATTTATATGTTATATGCTATGATGTGTATGATGGTTGAAGGCAACCACCCATATACAACCAACCACAGTAAATAGTTATTAAAGTAAGCTTATGAAAATATCACTTTCCACTTAGTCATTTCCCTAAGTGCAGCACCTTATCAATTTGGTTACGATGTCTACCAAAATGTCTAAAAATTTGCTAAATCTCTTGTTTTTGTTGGATCCATTGCTTATTTGTAACAACTATAAAGGAGGAACACAATTTCTTGAGTTGAAAAAGTATTTATACTCATTGTATAAAGGAACACTTTGTTATAGGTGTTGACACAAACATGTGATTCTGCAAGTTTACAGCTTTGATCCCTTCTCTGGTCTTTATCCACACTTTGTTTCCCTTGAGGGATCATCTCCTCACATGGCTGTTTATGTTTGAAACCCTATCTCATGGCTAGGGTTTAACTCCTCTAGATATGTTTTCTTTGTTTCAATGTTTTGAGTTTATAGTGACTTTTTCAGCTTTGCTAGTAGATTTATACATTATTGTTGAATATTGAGGTGTTTATGTAGCTTAATACTTTGTAAAACTTTATGATTGCTGATCTAAATATGTATTCTTTGTTACAGATTCTTTGTGGGTGATTATTTGATTAATCCATTTTATCATTTGTAGAATGAAGACAGAAGTTGTAGAAAAATTATACAGGATATTAGAAGATACACAGCATATACTGTGGAGAAACCCTTTCGGAAAAAAACTCCACCAAGAATCAATGTATTATTTAATCTTTGAAGTAGATTACAATAACTCCAATTCTTGCTTGAGAATGCTTCTTTTGCCTTCACCAAATCTTCTTCACAACTTGCATTAAAACTAATAATAACTCTCTTCAACTTGCTTGAGATATATAGGCAATAAACGATTTTGTAAACTCAACATGAGGTACAATTACAATGCTCAAGCCCTATCCCTAAAAGGTACGCCTATCTCTTGCAAGTAAAGTTATGCCGTGAAGAGCAATGTCAAATCCTCATCTTCATGCATTTGGGCGTCCCAAACTGAAGTAGAAACTCAACCTTTATTCTATAAATATCTTCAAGGCTTCATCCTCAAAGTAGGCGCCCAAGAGTGGGCCCACTTAACTTAGCCTTCTGAAATATCTTACCATGCAAAGGAGTTAATTCCAAGAAGCCAACTTGGGCACCCGAGTTGGGTCCAAGTCATTTCCTGTTAACTGAAACATTTCTCAACACCATTCATGCAAGAATGGTCATCCCCTGTTAACTGAAGGTAGTCCTTGTTATCTATCATGCAACTCAAATCATTAGTCATGCATTCCAAGTTAATTGAAGTCAACTAGCATTCAACTAAAACTAACTGAAGATAACTGAACCATAACTGAACTGAATTGAACTGAACGAAATTGATTCTGAACTGAACTGAACTGAACTGAACTTCATGCATGCAAACATCAAACCCTAACTCCTAGGATCTTTACATGCATTCAAAAGTGTTATCTCTTACTCCGAATAGTTAATTGAACTCAAGGTGAGTGTCACCTACCATGTGGGTGCCCCATGTGCCCCTATTATTTAGGGGCTCATAATGGACGCCCTCACATGCTCCTAACATTTAGAATTAATTACAAATGTCAATTAGCATGATTATTTCATCAAATATTAATCTCTTTCTAATCCTAGTGTTGAGTAACACTTTCCAAGGACTTAAGAGATACATGAAATAAATAATGTTTAGGATTGCAATTAAATGGCATCCTATTTCCAACAATGATATCCATAACCTTCAGCTTTCAAGGTAAATATTATAAGTAGGAAGAAGAGGTAGAGATGTTCGCTTCTCTCTCCTTGAGTAGCTAGTTTTTATATGGAAGGGTTAAAGAACAAATCTTTGAGATTGACAGCACTGACTCTAAATTGGTGGAAGAGAAATGTGTACCATACCAATGTTTATTGGAAACATAGGAAAGATGAGTTAAGGAAATTGTTGGGACACTTAAAAGGGTCAATGTGCCAGCATTCAATTCATCATGAAAATGGAATGAGATGGTAACTTTCCTTTCTTGGATCTACTTTTGATAAGGAAAGAGGGCGTTCCCCTTGCTAGAAAAGTGTATAGGAAAGAAATACACACAGAGATATTCGTGTTGAGTGTCATCACCACCAATCACAAGTAGAGGGCATGTTCACAACCTTAGCCACAAGAATGCTGGGAGTACCCGATTTTAGTCATGTGGACCAAGAACATGTATGGCGTTTCTTTTATGTTTAATAGGTACAAGAGGAGACAACAAATCCTTAAAAGAAAGAAAAGATTAAGAAAAGTGGAAATACACAATTCCGCAGAGAAAGGAAATATGAACAGAGAATTGCCTTACCTTATTTCTAATGAACCTCTCACAAATTAGCAAGGGTTTTAGGAAGACATAAATTGAATTGGCTTTTCTCCCACAAAGACCATTAAGCAGTTTCTCAGCCATGAATAAGTATAAAATAGAATCAAGACTCAGAAGCAGAGTCTGCCTTATTAAATTAAATGTGGGTGTTGCGACAGTCTACATTGGTGAGACAAGAAAAATAATAAGAGCTAAAGTAGAAAAACATAGTGCAGACATTACAAAATCTTTAACCACTATTTGGGCATTGGCAGAGCATTGAGAGCCAACTAAACAGCACATTTTTTTAAAGAGTGTGAAAGTCATCTCATGCAAAAGTTACTACATAAAAACAAAAATAGACCAATAACTTCTGATGACCTTCACTGGAACAATATGAACAGAGATGAAGTTCTAGTCGTAAGTCAGATAAGGGGTCTTTCAATTAAAGGATTTCAGTCAGCCATTTTAACTTTTTCAATGTTTGATTATTCAATTACTCATTAGTAGGTATTAAGGTTGATTAATTAATCAATTAATTGGATAGTTAGCTACAATTGCAATTAAGCAATTGAATAATGTCCTTATTTTCATGGAGACCATATTATTTTGTATAAGGGTATATGTGGTTATATGGTGGATCCTTCAAATGTTTCGTACATTAATCTGTGTAAGAGTGGTGGGCAGAAAATTTATTGGAGGGAGTTGTCTCAACAGTTAATCTTTAGGTTTATCTCAGGAGCCCTACTATGTTCTGCATCAATACTGCCTTTTTCTTAATTATTTATAGGGCTCAGAACATCAATATTTTGTTTCATTTTATGCAGGGACTCCAGAAATTCTTTTATATATATATATATTGACAGCTACCTCCTAGTTCTTGGCAATACAGTTGATAAAAAGATCTATGGTGTATCATCATTGCCCTCGTCAATTTTTTTTAAAACTCTGGTGCCTTCATAAATATAAAATTTCTGTAATCATGGTCATTTTCATAGACTGATTGTAAATGGCTGTCATACATCTGATATTTGGCAATTTCAATTTATATGCGTGCTCCTTTTTTGGCAGGTTGGATGTATCACTCGACTTGTTCCACAGAAAGGTGTTCATCTTATTCGTCATGCTATATACCGAACTTTGGAGTGTGGAGGGCAATTTGTGCTTCTAGGCTCCAGCCCAGTTCCACATATTCAGGTAATAAACCTATCCAAAATATTGTATTTGCTTTCCAATGCAATATCTTATCAAATAAACTTTAAGATTATTCTGAATCCTTTACTGGTTATAGGAAAAATTTAAATTTTATATTTAGAGGGGCTTTTAACCACCATTTGTCCATTCAAAAACCTAGGAAGCAAATGCTTTTATTTGAAGATATCAGAACTGAGCCTTCTTTAATGAGTAATTTAGTTTGTTCTTTTTTGGCTTTAGAAACAGAGATGGAATCAGTACAAATCACAAACCACTCGGCTGCTGGCTTTTATATCCTTTGTGAAGATCCATGCCATAAGTTATAGACACAGATAGAAATGATGTATACAATTTATGTCAAACAAGAGGAAAATTGTATGAATAATACTATAATAGGTCATCGCACATGAATGTTTACTGAAAAGGTGAAGTGGGAGAAAAGTTCCTTTGATCTAATCAGATTAATCTTCTCAACATATCAAAGGCTAGCATCTAGGCTGTTTATGTAGGGATCAAAAAAGTTCTATCTAAATTTAAATAAAAATGAACTTCATTTATAGAGGCATCTTTGTATTTTTTAACATATGAGAGGCAAAAAACAATCATGACTAAAATATATTTGAAAGTGTATGTAGATCTAAAATCCCGAGGAGTGAGGACTATTGCCTGTTTTATAATTATGAATTTTCAGCAACTTAAAAGTTCTATTTTTCAATTCGTAGTTTTCCCTTCAAATTATGGGCAGGGTCTTTAAACTATAAGAAAATATTAGTGACCAGGAGGGTGCCAATGCAAGGGAGCATAGAACTGGAAACACACATCAATATTCAGAAAAACTGAAGTTACATGAAGTAGCTTTTGCAAATACCTTGAGAATAAAGCCTACTTCAAGTACTTGCAGAGCAAAATCAATGTCTCAACTCTCCACTCTCCAAACTTCATACTATGGGGTTAGATTTTAATTGCTGGAGTAGTCTGATGTCTCTCTCTTTTACAAGTTACTTTTTTCCAGATTCTCGGTATAAATATGATTTTTTTTCTTTATTGTAGATCCCTTGTTTTTATAGCTTTTTAAATGAAGTTTGTTTCAAAATTTACCTTGAGCTGTTTAGCTCTTGGACAGAGAGTGACTATCAACTGTCCAATTTCAAAAGTTGAATGGCAACTCTTTTAATTAGGTTTAGGAATTTGTTGGATTATCTGGGAAACTTGGCATGCTGCTTATTTCTCTGCAGAAATTTATGATTTCCCATTTCTTATATGTACATCAATGTCCATTTTTGGTTTGATCGTACAACCATGTTGCAAATGCACACTCCTGGGTTACTTTAAAATTATTTCCCTCTGTTAACTTTCAGTTAGGTTTTGTGAGTGACCCTGCTTCTACCAACCATAAATTAGCTTGAATGAAAGTTACAAAAATAATTAAAGTCGTTTGTATTCTGTTTATTTTTAACTCTTTGTGGTGGCAGTCTCTATTTAGCTGCTTGAAGTAGAATTTCTAGGTTGTTCAAATAGTAACTAGCCTAAGCTTTGAAAACTTAAAATCCAGTTACTAGCAATTCTGATGTTAAAAAAGAATGTATGTGCAGCGGGAATTCGAGGGCATTGCAAACCAATTCTGCGAACATCCCTCTATTCGTCTTGTCTTGAAGTACGACGAAGGCCTTTCACATCATATCTTCGCTGCATCAGATCTGTTTATCATTCCATCTATATTTGAGCCATGTGGACTAACACAGGTAACAAAAACAGAAGCTTTTTTTTATTATTGTAATCATCAAGAGAAATGGGGGATTCTTTGGGATGAGTTTCAGGTCCATTTAACAGGCAAAGGTGTTAATTTCATTATTAATATTGAGATGTAGAGAATACCCAATCTTATGAAAATCCTTTTGTAAGATATCAATCTCACAATTTCTGATTATCCGCAGATGATAGCTATGAGATATGGCTCCATACCAATAGTAAGGAGGACAGGAGGTCTAAATGACAGGTTGGTAGGTTTGTACTTATTTAGTTGAATTTGTTTACATTCAACTACGTTACTTGTTTCCAGTTTCATTGAATAATTGTTGCATACAGTGTATTTGATGTGGATGATGAGATGATTCCTCTCCAAATCCGGAATGGATTTACATTCACCAAAGCTGATGAAAAGGTGCTGTCTACAATAGTTCTTGCTACCTCTATGAATACTGCATTTTTTAAATTCTGAATGTTCAGGTTTGCATTTTCAGTTTTCATGGTGTTATCTTTCTAGAGTCCTAGTTTCCTCTTGTAAAAGAGTTGATCAAAATTTGCACATTTAGTTCTTTGCTAATATAGTTTTCTGTTTTTTTGACCAGGGACTAAATCATGCATTGGAACGTTCATTTGCTTACTATAAACAAAAGCCAAATTGGTGGATTGACCTTGTTAAGAAGACTATGAATATGGATTTCAGTTGGGATTCATCTGCTGCCCAGTATGAAGAACTGTATGAAAATTCTGTGGCAAGAGCTAAATCTCAACAAACTCGCATTCTTACTTCTGCAAGATGATCTGCATGGAATTCAATGCCCTTGAGGATAAAATAATTTAAGAGATTAATCATACTATCTTTTTGTCCTATTGATTCCTGGTTATTTGTCTGTTGTTCACCAAAAAATATAATTCTTTTAAAGTAATGCAAAAGAGAGTAGTTTTAGCCTTGAGCCTGCCACCAAAAATGTGGAGTCATCATCTTAGATTCATCTGAAGTAAGGACTGTCAAATGTAATATATTACAAATATTTCTTGTATGATTGGATTTTGGCCCATAACATACTAGGTTTTCACTTGTATCTTTAGCACATTTCTTAGTTATCGAGAGTATGGCACAGATATGAACTTTGTATAGTATTTGATTTATCAATACATCAATATGGCTATGGGCTGAATGGCTCATTTCAGGAAAATAAGGCCATCATGTAATTTACATGCCCAAACATTGAATGCCATTCTTTGGAAGTTTGACTTACTGATATTTTCTTGACGAATTTGCTATTATCTCTCATTCTCTCGTTTAACATTTTTGACAAAAGTGATTATGAATGAGAAAAGGGAGACTAGGAATTGATGAAATTACAATCATGAGTAAACGAAAGTATTTACTCAAGCGCTGCGGATGACTAATGACTATTGTTAATCTTTTCCAGTTCAAGATCAGATACAAGATAAAACACATGCAAGACCATACGGACTGTTTAAAGGTTTGAAAGGTGTCATCTCCCAATCTGACATGAGCATATAAATTGAACTATAGCATCCAGTATTTATTTATAGTGGTGTATTCTGCAAACGGATAATGTGAGCACTAGTTATTCAGTACATTGATACATCAGCAATGGTATAACATGGAATGTTGTCTTGAATGTACAAATTATTAAGCTGTAAATATTAGACTCAAAAGGATCCATCCAAAAGGTTTACTAAGAATGGCAATTGTGTAAATCTAAATACCTAATGAAGAAATGGATATTTTTTATGGGAAGAATTTTCTTTTTCTTGTTGATGCATGGGGAAATTAATATTCCCAATCTTAATGAAAGAACACTCATCATTTTGCCATTTCTATTCATAAATCTTCATCAGAAATTGGTGACACTGCGTTGGAGGTTGTTTCCATGTAGAGAAGGTTATTATCCTTATGTTTCCATGTAGAGAAGGTTGTTCGTTAGAGAACAAATTGTTATATCAGAGCACTATCACATGGAAAGTCTTGTCATAAGAAAGCAAGTAAAGCTAACATTTGTGCTTGTGCCTTGAAAGGTTAGGAGTCCTTTGTGGAAGCATTTGAGTTTAACTTCGACCATAAATGCCAATTCTTGCCTAAAAAGCATCAACTTTTCTACACCAAGCAGAAGTCTTCATGAAATATGGCCTCAGACATGAACTTTCATTGGAATCCAAAAACCACCAACTGAATTGTATGTATTGTACTTTGCAGGTGTCCTGTCCCCAATCATACAACCGCCCCTTAGGAAAGATTAGCAAATAATAAATAATCAAATCTGACTACAAGCAAAAAAAGGCCTAGTTGTCATGATGAACTATTTAATGTCTTAAGATAAGAAAAAAAAAAAAAATCGTAATGTTTCCGTAGCCTTTATTACTATTCTTTGCTGAATTGTTAATGACCCAAAAACATTGTGCTTGTGAACACTCTTTAGAGTATCAACATTACATTTTGTTCAACTGAAGAGCAAAGTTGCATTGCAATAGGCTTTCTTTTAAGTGGACTTTCTAGTCAACAATTCACCAGCAAATTTGTGTATCTGTCAAAAAACATTTGGGTGGTTCAAACATTCCTTGCGTCACACCTAAAAACAAAATTTAGTTGACAACCAATATTTTCATTTAAAGGGCTGTAAAAATCTTGTATATTGATTTTAACATTATAATCTTGCTCAAAGAAAATATCTTGGATTACCTTCATTTATGTTTTGATTGGACTCAAAGCATACTGTAGTGGAAAGTTTCATTACAGCCTATACCATATAAGTTGGAATTTCCTCGAGTTAAGCAAATTGACTGTTAGAAATATTGTCTGGAGACAATATAAATGCACTTCAAGCTCTTTGGATTTGAATGCATTGATGTCTTTAGATATGGTTCCCCCTGCACAAGATAATTTGGACATTTGCATCAGCTGATTGTTAATTTTTGTAGCTTGGACAGGTGTCTTCATTCCCAAGGATTATTTAATTAATTAATTGATTCCTCTAGAGATTTCTAGAATCCAATTAGTTAGGGTTTGTTAGAGTCTAATTAATTTTAGCCATTGAGATTAAATCATGGCCATTGATTTTTCAATGAGAGTATAAAAGGGGATCAATGGGCATTTGGAGAACACACACTTGAGAAACATTTGCAGTGATAGCAAAGACGTAGTGATAGCGTTGGGGACAACAGCTGTGGAATTTCAATAGGAGAAATTGATGAAAGAATTTTTAGAGAAGAATATTGTCGGAGTTCTGCCAGTAAGAGGCAAGTAGTTTATGTATCTCTTAATTTGCCTAAGTTTAATAAAATTCCTCATCTATAGTACTGGTTTTCCCTTCGGGGTTTTCGCAGGGACAATTTGTCCAAAAATATTGTGTTAATTATTTTGCATGTTTTCTTCTCTATTCCTATGATTTATTTGTGAAGTTGCAGTTGTGTTATTTTTCAATATTTGTTGTGAATTAATTTTCGACAGTCAAATAATCTATATTAGATAGGAGATTAATAATCAGTAACTACAATAAAATTTTCACATGGTATCAAAGCAAATCTGGGGGCAAGAAAAAGCTCAGCGTATGCACAAGAAAGAAAAATTGAGGGTTTATAAAACCCAATTCTACCTCTTCAAAATTATTTTTATTGTTATTATTTTATCTTTTGAGATGGCCTTAGCAGGTTTAAGAGATCAGGATAGATTAGTTGAAGTCTCAGATTTTGGTGTTTGGAAAGCCAAAATTTCTTTATTGCTGGAAGAGAATGGTATCAAAGAATATGTGACTAGTGTTGTAGCTGTACCTATAGATCCAACACAACTCTTAGCATATAAGAAGGAAGATGCCAAGGTGAGGAGGTTGATTCTTGATGGTGTCAAGGACCATATTGTTTTGCATATCGTAGAGTTAGATACAACGAAGAAGATGTGGGACGCCATTCTGAATCTGTACCAAAATGCTACCACTAACCGGAAGCTGATTCTCAAAGAAAAGTTGAGGAATATTCGGATGAACAAGGGAGAAGATGTTACAAGTTACCTCACCAGACTTAGACTTGTCAAGGATGAGTTGGCAGCTGTTGGAGATAAACCAAATGATGATGAGCTAGTACGAATAGCCCTAAATGGGTTTACTAAGCAGTGGGATGCCTTTGCTCAAGTTATTAATAAACGAGACACCTTACCGAGTTGAGATTGACTATGGAGTGACTTCACTCAGGAGGAGCTTAGACTAAGTCTTGTCAGTGGAACCAACAGTAAGAGTAAAAAAAGTGAGGCAAAATAGGAAAACGTTGCCCTAGCAAGAAAAGGGAAAGCAAAGAAGGGGTCTAGCAAAGGATCAAATCCACAAAGTGAGAAGGACTTGTCTAAGATCAAGTGCTATGGCTGTCACGAGTTTGACCACTATGTTAGCAATTGCCCACAAAGGAAGAAGAACGAAAATAAAGGCAAGAAGTAGACAACTTCATCAAGTGCAGATGAGCTCTCTAGTAGAATGGAGGATGAGTTTGCACTCATAGCTTGTATGGTTTGCTCAACCTCACAAGGTGTTTGGTATATAGATATTGGGGCGTCATTTCATATGATAGAAGTTAGAGAGTACTTCTCTAGTTATAAGGAGGACATCAAAATATAGATTTCTATGGGGAATATGTCCAAACTCAATCTAGTTGGGAAATGGGCTGTTCTATTTCAGAGGGAGAATGGCAAGCTGATTCTCATTCATGATGTGTTGCATGTGCCAGGCTTGGGTATGAATTTGATTTCTATATCCGTCCTTCAGGATAAAGGTTATAATGTACTCTTTAGAGGGGCGAATGTGTTAATCAAACATAAGGATTGAAAATCACCCATAGCTATTGGAGTTAGGAGCGGTTGGCTTTGCAGGTTGCAGTTTGATACTCATAAGGTATTGACGAGCAACAATAATTCTAGAGATCAAGGAGAGCTATGGCATAGGAGGATGGGCCATATACATCATGGAACATTTAAATTGCTTCGCGAGATAGTGACAAGTGTTCCAGAGGTGAGCACAGAGCATGATGATGTATGTAAGGGATGTGTGTTGGGAAAGTTTGCGAAAGTAGCTTTTCCAAGGAGTGACACCAGATCCAAGGGTGTTCTTTGTGAATTTTAAAGATCAGATTATATGCATAGAAATAAATTCATATCAGACATAATAACATAGCAGATACCCTGGGAAAACCCTTCTTTTGAGGGAGACAAACCCAGCAACAAAGATCTTCTCTTATAGATAAATAATGGCAACAAATCTCTTTACAATGGGGCCAATCACAAGGCCAATATTCAACACCTACACCAGATACAATAACAGATGATGATTTGCACTTCCTTGAATTACTAAATCTGCCCTTGAAGAAATTCACAATTCTGCTCTTGATGAAATTCGCACTTGATAATGAAGGAAATGAATCGAACTTTCTTGATTATGAATGAATGAAAAGAACTTGTATTTATACATAGGTCGCACCTCTTCAAGAATAAGGTCAGCCATAATAAAAGATATAATTCCAAAAAGGACGATGCGAATTACAAGGAAGGTCGGCCCTTTTTAGGAATTATATTGTTGCCAAGAGAAGCGCCCAAACATATTAAATAACACATATAAATAAATAGCCGATAGGCTATATTGATTTATGTCTTCATTCGTGGCTGGAAGGATGAACCCGAAGCTGCTATAACATTAACACTCCCTCTCAGCTAGGGAGAGAACTTCTAGCTGCTCAAGACAAATCACCTCAACATAATGCCCATCAAATTGGCAACAACCAAATGTGAAAAGAAGAATATCACCTCAACGTGATATTGGATATCGCCTCAACACGATATCAACCATAATGGCTACAACCATACTATGGTGTGTACATCACTTGCGTCATGTTGTCACCTCAACGTGACATCCACAAGTACAAAATGTGTCATGGAGTCTCACACATGACATCCACCATGACTCGGGCTTAGAGGGTGGAAACAAGGGCTTTCACCTCAAATTCCTCCGTCTCAGAGGAAAATGCATTAACAAGGGTTTGCACCTCAAATTCCTCCGTCTCAGAGGAAAATGCATTAACAAGGGCTTGCACCTCAAATTCCTCCGTCTCAAAGGAAAATGCATTAACAAGGCTCACTGATGCTGAGACTCTTACTCAGTCAAGGCTGGATTCTCCACCATACCAAGCTTTTCTCGAAAGTACACAACTTTATCCTAGAGAGAGGCTTGGTGAGAATATCTGCCATCTACTCATCAGTGCTGATGTACCTCAACTGTACAGCCTTCCGCAGTACCATATCTCTAATATAGTGGTACTTGATCTCAACATGCTTGGTTCTATCATGGAACACAAGATTGACAGATAGCCAAATTGAAGCAACACCCAGAGGTACTCTTCCAATCAGTGACACGCCCTGCCCAATCAGAATCAGTATAGCCATGCAACTCTAGACCCACACCTACAGAATATCTCAACCCATATCCAACTGTGCCACACAAGTATCTCAGGATATGCTTTGCTGCAACTAGAAGTATTTGCCTTGGTTCACACATGAACTTGACAAAAATGCTATATTACCATCTTCTTTAGGTTCAGTAGGCTCCCTTTGAATCTTCAAGCACTTGCATCAATCTTCACTTCTTCTCAATGAGTTACAAAACTCCCTCTTGATCCTAAGACTTCTGGAAGTGAACTCCCTCTAGCCACCAGCTCAGTTCCATGGCTGCAAGTTGTGACTTCACGCTTGATCATTTCTTTGGTTGGCATGACCTGTTCACATAGCATTTTAGAGAGAGATTACTAACAGTTTATAACTATCCAAAGAAATATCAAGACTTGAATCATACAAGGTTTACTATCTCAGGTTATAGCATGAACACATAAGAATTTATGAATAATATTAAAACATGAGTAAATAAACCAGCCTAAAGAGAAATATGTGAAAAAATCAGAATGAAGGGCTTAAAGAAACTTATCTTTATATAATTTTTGATATAACTCTTTCTTCCATCTTTTACTCCTCTCGAGAGTGCCAAACTCATCACAACAAAAACAGTCTGCACAACTACAAATTTCTTGAATGCATTATGCGGTTAGCATGTAGAACCAACTCTCTCCAAGAGTTCAAGGCTCTATCACAGATCATGCATTAGAGAATGATATCGATGTGACCAATCACCATCGAACTTTCAATTCTCTTTTTATTTCATAGTCACGCTCAGAAATCTTCACAACCAACATGAAAAGACTAGCAATAAATGAAGTCTTCAAAGGATCTTATGGTAGTGAACACAATTCAAGAGAAATCACTATCTCTCTTTACTAATTACAAGATCCAAATAAAAGATATAACTTAACAAACAAAGAATACTTATCTCTTTAAATATTCTGATGGATGCAAGATCCACTGCTCTTGAGCACAGAACAACACACAACTTTCATGGCTTGAACACAGGCCCATGACTTAAAATAGAAATTCCCTAGAATCCTTCTGAGGAGAGAACTTATTCATATCCGCAAATGAAGCATGCTGATTAGGCCTGGTTGGGCAATCCTTTGCATAGTGACCAAACTTGTCACAACGAAAGCATTGGACTTGGGAGAGGTCCCACTTCTTCTTGAATGCGGGAGCACCATCTGACCCTTTATCTCTATTCCTCTTGAAGTATCATTTCTTTCCTCTTTTTCCTTTCTTCTTCAATGATTGAGCAGAAAGAACATGAATGTCTTCATTTGTAGAGCTTCGACCAATACCTCTTGCAGCCAACCTAGACTCTTCTTGAATACACTCCACCCTCAAACAATCAAACTTGGGAAGTTTCGATCTCGCGCTGATTCCTTGAATGTAAGATTCCCAAGATGAAGGAAGACCATTAAGAGCCAACATGGTCAAATCCTTGTCATCAACAATATGACCAATGGTAGAGAGATGATCTCTCAATTCGGAAATCTTCATGAAGTAGGTGATGACAAATTCTCCTTCTGCCATCTTAACATGAAGTTGTTGCTTCAAGGCAAGTGCCCGACTGGTGTTGTTGATTTCGTACATCTCTTCCAAGGTCTTGAGCATATCTCTTGCTGTCTTCAACTTAGAGATGATAGGAACAATATGATCCTTGACGAAATCAACTAATATCTTCATTGCTTTAATGTCTTTCTTTACCCACTGCAACTTTTCTTCTTCCTCCTCAGGTTCAGAAGTGCTAGACTCCACAAACTCACCCAAGTCATTTTCACGCAAGGTAAGCATGATCCTAAATCTCCATGAAGTGAAGTTGGATGCACTGTCGAGTCTATCTTCAACCTTCAACCCATTCACCATCTTGGCTGATGTAGATAAGTGAACAAATAGGGTATGCTGATTAGCAATAATCTGATCACGATCCTCTCAAACCCGCTCTGATACCATGTGAATTTTAAAGATCAGATTATATGCACAAAAATAAATTCAAATTAGACACAATAACACAGCAGATACCCTGGGAAAACCCTCCCCTTGAGGGAGAAAAACCCAACAACAAAGATCTTCTCTTATATATAAATAATGGCAACAAATCTCTTTACAATGGGGCCAATCACAAGGCCAATATTCAACACCTACACCAGATACAATAACAGATGATGATTTGCACTTCCTTGAATTACTAAATCTGCCCTTGAAGAAATTTGCAATTCTGCTCTTGATGAAATTCGCACTTGATAATGAAGGAAATGAATCGAACTTTCTTGATTATGAATGAATGAAAAGAACTTGTATTTATACATAGGTCGCACCTCTTCAAGAATAAGGTCGACCATAATAAAAGATATAATTCCAAAAAGGAAGATGCGAATTACAAGGAAGGTCGGCCCTTTTTAGGAATTATATTGTTGCCAAGAGAAGCGCCCAAACATATTAAATAACACATAAATAAATAGCCGATAGGCTATATTGATTTATGTCTTCACTCGTGGCTGGAAGGATGAACCCGAAGCTGCTATAACATTAACATTCTTGATCTAGTACATTCAGACATATGTGGACCAATGTCGACGAAGTCTCTCAGAGGATAAAGTACTTTGTTACTTTTATTGATGATTTCTCCAAGAAGACTTGGATATCCTTGAAGACCAAGGATGAGGTTTTCAGTCGCTTCCAAGAGTTCAAAGCTCTTGTGGAGAATTTGACAGGCAGGAAGATAAAGGTTCTTCGGTGAGACAATGGAGACAAGTACAAAGGGAAAGAGTTCTAGGAGTTCTGTACCAGGGAAGGAATCAAGAGAGAGTGGACTGTTCCTTACAACCCGTAACTAAATGGGGTTGCTGAGAGGAAAAATCAGTCTATATCGGAGGTGGCAAGGGATATGCTGTATGACCAGGATATGCCATGTTACTTATGGGCAGAGGCATGCAGTACAACAATATACATACAAAACAGGGTTCCACATAAGGTATTGGGCAAGATGACACTAGAGAAGGCATTCTCAGGGAAGAAGCCAGATGTTAGCCACTTCAGGATATTTGGGAGTTTGGCATATTGTCACATTCTAGGGCATAAACGTTCCAAGTTAGATCAAACTGCAAAGAGAGGGTACTTTGTGGGGTACAATGAAACTTCAAAGGCATATAAGATATCATTCCAGGGGCCAAGAGGATTATAGTTAGGCGTGATGTCAAGTTCATGGAGGACAAGGCATTTAGGAGGTCCAGAGATTTTCCAGTAGATGATCAAAGTGAGCAGTCAACAAAATCTCCAAGGATCGTGCAATCGGATCACGGGAAGCGAAGCTCGAGTATAGTTACTAGTACAAGCACAGGCTCAAGTACTGAGAGTTTGCAGAGTATGGAGCAACAAATGCAATAGATTCAAGAGATGCATCAGGAAGACATGGAAGTTGATACTTCATCCTCTATAGTTGGCAGTAGGAACCAACAGACGCTTAGGGATTCTCAGGAGTTTGTGGGAGCTCCTAGGACGAGTAGTAGACAACAAAGACAACCAACCAGGTATAATGATTATATGGCATTAGTTAGTCAGTTGGTAGATAGTGAGCCTTCTAGCTATCAGGAGGCTGCACAGTAACAAATGTGGCAAGATGTGATGGTTGAGGAATATACCTCAATAGTGCAAAACGATGTGTGGGAGGTTGTGCCTAGACCAATAGATAGGGTAGTGGTTGGATCATGCTGGATCTATAAGATCAAGCACGATGTAGATGGTAGCTTCGAGAAATACAAGACAAGGTTCGTGGCCAAAGGGTTCTCTCAGAAGGAGGGAATCGACTATGAGGAGACATTCGCTCTAGTGGCCAGGTATACTTCTATACGAGCCGTGATCTCACTTGCAGCATAGATGAGATGGCAGATCCATCAGATGGATGTCAAGACGACGTTTCTTAATGGTGAATTGAAAGAGGAGGTATACATAGAACAACCAGAGGGATTTGTAGCACACAACAATGAAACCCACGTGTGCAGATTGAAGAGAGCTTTGTACGGAATTAAGCAGGCTCCCAGGGCGTGGTATGAGCGCATTGATAGATACTTGTAGGGAATGGGCTTCGTGAAGAGTGAAGCAGATGCTAGCCTCTACTACTTGGTGGTTGGGGGTGAGGTTCTCATTCTTGTTCTGTATGTGGACGACTTGTTTTTAATAGGTTCACTAGGGCTCATCGAGGAGTGCAAGAGGGACCTTGCAGCAGAGTTCGAGATGAAGGATTTGGGGCTTATGCACTACTTTCTAGGCATGGAGGTATGACAAACAGATGGAGAGATTTTCCTTGGACAAGGGAAATACTGCATCGAAATCTTGAGGAGGTTTGGGATGGAAGATTGTAGAGTCATGTCTACTCCTATGATCACGAATTGGAAGAAGGTAGACTCATCCAGGGAGAAGGATGTAGACTCCACTTTATATAGGTAGTTGATTGGATCTCTCATGTATTTGGTCAACACCAAGCCAAATATATCCTTTGTAGTAAACTCTCTTAGTCAGTTCACGGTTGAGCCGAAGAGAGTGCATTGGACAACGACAAAGCATGTGTTGCGATATATGCATGGTACAATCGAGTATATGATCAGATATGCTCGAGGTGATGGTATCAGGTTGATAGGCTATACTAACACAGATTGGGAAGATAGTACAACAGACAAAAAAAACACTTCAAGGTGTTGCTTTAGTTTGGGATCAGGAGTTGTCTCTTGGTACAATAAGAAGCAGAAGTCTGCGGCTTTGAGTTCTACAAAGGCAGAATACATAGTAGCTAGCATGGTGACGTGTGAGGTGATATGGCTTTGAAAGTTGTTAGTAGCCTTGTTTGGTCAGAGGGTTGAGACTATAGTGACACACTGCGACAATCAAAGTTGCATCAAATTGTTTGAGAATCCGTTGTTTCATGATAGGTATAAACATATAGACATCAGATATCACTTCATAAGAGATTGTGCACAATAGGGGATTATTTAACTACAATATATACCTACAGATCAACATGTAGCAGACATTTTGACAAAGGCATTGGGGAAGGCGAAATTCATCTTCTTCAGAGATAAGTTGGGTGTTATGTAGAACACATTCCTCACTAAGAGGGAGTGTTAATTTTTGTAGCTTGGACAGGGGTCTTCATTCCCAAGGATTATTTAATTAATTAATTGATTCCTCTATAGACTTCTGGAATCCAGTTAGTTAGGGTTTGTTAGAGTCTAATTAATCTTAGCTATTGATTGAGATTAAATCATTGCCATTGATTTTTCAATGAGGAGAGTATACAAGGGGATCAATGGGCATTTGGAAAACACACACTTGAGAAGCATTTACAGTGATAGCAAATAAATTTGCAGTGTTAGCAAATAGTTTTGCAGTGATAACAAGGGCACAGTGATAGTGTTGGGAAGAACAACTATAGAATTTTAGTAGAAGAAATTGAAGGAAGAATTTCCAGAGAAGAATATTGTCGGAACTCTGCCAGTAAGAGGCAAATAGTTTATGTATCTCTTAATTTGTTGAAGTTTAATAAAATTCCTCATTTGTAGTACTGGTTTTCCCTTCGGGGTTTTTCTAAAGACAAATTGTCTAAAAATATTGTGTTCATTATTTTGCATGTTCTCTTCTCTATTCCTGTGATTTATTTGTGAAGTTGCAATTGTATTATTTTTCAATATTTGCTGTGAATTAATTTTCGGTAATCAAATAATCTATATTAAATAGGAGATTAATAATCAGTAACTGCAATAGAATTTTCACACTGATAACTTGTATGGCAATCAAAAACCATTTCTACCTTATTTTATTAGGTAACAAAAAAATATGTTTCATTCAACTTTATTTTCACATAGCTACTTTGATACTTATGTCTTCTATATTTTTACCCAAATGAAACAATTTCATGCGTGGATTTTGTAACTATAACAAAATGAAGTTGTTTTGAGCTCAATCATATTTTTGTTTGTAATCAGTTTGCTCAGTTTTAGTTTTATTTCCTCCCATGCAATTCAAACAAGCCGCGGTTCTCCTGCAGCTATATATTGCTATGAAATCCTGGATGTTTTTTCTTTTGTAATGCCTTTTTTAATAATTTCAATCATTTCGTTTCCTGCATAGCCTTTAAAAAAGAGGACTATCGTAGTGAATAAAAATTGAACTAGTCTTTCATTATGTGTACATTCTACATAATTTCTGTCGATTCTTGCATGTTGTTCTACTGAAGTACTTTGCTCTAGACTACTTATTTCATCGGCCATGTCAAAAGATTGGGATGCTTCAGTCCATAACCTCTCAAAAAGTATAGGCCAATTAATGTGGAGAGGTAATGACATATCTGAGCTTAAAAATATGATTTTCCTAATTTGTTCAGAGTCCTAATATATTATGGGAAACCAGTTTTCAACTTTTAACATGTTAGTATAAGATTTTGCTGTTATTTTCATATTAGAAAGACCTACCTTCCCAAAAAATCAGAAGTGAAAGATCCTGAAAAACATGGCTACTGATAACCTTTTCAGTGCATGTTGACAAGTAAAGTTGTTTATAAGATATTGATCTTTGCAATTCCTTATTTGCTGTTTTCGAAATCTTCTGGACACTTGATTCTGTAATGAGTTACACTTTCATACCACTCTCAAATTTTATGAATGTGTAATTAATAAAAAAAGAGTGTAGTATTAGGGTGTTTTAAATATATTAGTTTGTCACATGCTAGTTGATTATAAATAATTAATAGAAAAGCAAATTAAAAAATTATATGAACTGTTTTATAACCTAAGTGATCAATACATTTATGAGATACTTTAAAATTAAATTTTTGTGAATTTCAATGTAGAATTTTTGAATGGAAGTCAATATAATTTAAGGTCTTTGGTATATCTTTTGTGTAAATTAGAATAAAGTCATTGATTGGTGTAGAAATTTTTGGTATATCTTTTGTATAGACTAAAAAGCAGTCATTGATTGGTTTAATTTAAAAAAAAAAATGTTGTAAATTGAGATGTATGCCAGAGTGCCAATAGTGGCATAGTTTGATGGTTAAGTTGTTGTGGTGTTGCTCTTATCATCAAGGTCCAAACCCCATTGGGGTGTTATTGTTGAATGTTTATATTGGGGATAAGGTCCCCGTTTGTGACCTTAGTGGTTCATAGCTTTAGGAAAACGCTTTTACTTTTTTACTTTTTTTTTTGACATGTATGCAATTATTAATTGTAAGCCATTCCATTATGTATTTTTTATTTGATTATATATTTAGTTGTAGATGATAAGATTAGAATTAGAAAAAGATTAAGTAACCAATGTGAAGCATTAAGTTTAGTTTTAAATCAAGACCAAAATAATAAAAATCAATTATGTGATTATTACATTTGTTTTTGATAAGATAAGCAACATTTATAGGGTGTTGTACCCTTTACACAAAGATCCCAGAGGGCCAAAGGAAGAAACAAACAGACAACTGACCGATAGCTGTAGAGCAACCAATAAAGATTAGACAACCCCAGAAGAGGGGACCAATCTGACTCCTTGAACTTGAGGCCTTGCAGAGGCAACAGATTTGGGGAGTCCCTTCTTTCGTAGCACAATCGACCAGGAAGACTCAAAATCAAAATCCACCGAGAGAGGTGAGGGGAGTGGATCCATAATAGCCACCCCGGACAAGGAGCCATCACGTAGCGAGGGAGCCGACACGAAAGGAGAGGAGACAGGAGTGATCAAAGGACCAACAACATCAATCAAAGAGAGATGGGCAGGAACTGACGACACAACGACAGCAGAAGGTTCCACAGAAGGGCTGGCCGGTAGAGGAGTCTAGATAGGCTCCAACACCAAGGGGGCAGACAAGGGAGGGTCGCCCACCTCAAAGGGATTACATTTGTTATATTTAAAGTGGATTATAATATTAAATTGCTATGTTTATATTTAAATTTAAAATATATGAGATTAAACAATTCATATGATTTATGTATGGGTTAGGTAGAGTTAGTCATGAAATTTACATGTTTATACTTAATCACGAAGAGTCAAAGTTACATATACTTCTTTAAATTATATTTTATATAAGAAATGAAAATTAGTTGATGGTATTATCATTGGAGGTGAACCCTAATAAGAATTCCATACAATAAATAACAAGAGAATTGTTTTAGAATAAGATTAAACACCACAAAAGAAAAAACTTGATGAAATCAAGTTAAGTGACTTACCTCGAGATTATACACAAATTGTATCATGCTCATAGTCATGGGGATAATATATGAGAATAATTTAATAAAATTATTTTTAACTTTCCCAACAAGTTCATGGAAAAAAAAAGATTCATACTAAGATTATTCTACAAATTTAATATAATATTTTTGCATTTCATTATCAAATATTAAATACACATTTATTGTCTCAACTAATCTTATTTAATTTGAATTAACCATGTATAGTTATATAACAAGTAAAAAATAGAGTCAAAATGCATATCTAATGTATATTAATATTTGTAATTTAAATGCAAAAACAAAAAAAATAGTTATGATAATTATGACAAAGAATAATTAATGCACCTACAATTTTGTCCTTAGTAGAGTTCAAAGATAGTAAATATACTTAACATTTTTTTTCCTCAAAATTGACATTTATTTGGGTACTTTTGTTTAGGTCATAGCAAATTTTCCACAACTAATTCAAATAATTGATATTTCAAGTAATGATTCAAGTCACTACATTACAATCAATTGGTTCAAATGTGTATAAATTGGAATGAGTTTAATCAAATTGGAATCCATAATTTTGCAAGTTGTCTTTCACTTAGTTGTAACCAAATTGTTGAACAAGTAAAAGTAATGAGCTCATGTGCAACATTGTCCAAGAGTTTGAAGTCATAGCAATGGCAAAAATTGTAAATGTATTCCATGCAACATTCATGAATTAGTTGGATTTCACAATTTCTTGAGGGAGGTGTACTATGATGAATATTCTAGAGAAGGCGATGCTCCTCATATTCTCCATGCATTTCAAAACTATATGAACTATATGTAGTATGTGTGAATATGTAAAAAGTGATCCCAATCAATTGAATTCAAATGATAGGAAAATTATTGCAATATTCAATAAATAAGAATTCCATATAATAAATAACAAGGGAATTGTTTTAGAATAAGATGAAATACCACAAAAGAAAAAACTTGTTGAAATAAAGTCAAGTGACTTACCTCGAGATTATGCATAAATTGTATCATGCTCATAGTCATGGTGATAATAAATGAGAATAATTTAATAAAATTATTTTTTACTTTCCCAACAAGTTTAGGAAAAAAGATTCATACTAAAGATTATTCTACAAATTTAATATAATCTTTTTACATTTCATTGTCAAATATTAAATACACATTTATTAGTCTCGACTAATCTTATTTAGAATCAACCATGTATAGTTATATAACAAGTAAAAATTAGAGTAAAAATATATATCTAATGTGTATTAATATTTGTAATTTAAATGCAAAAATAAAAAAAAGTTATGATAATCATGGTAAAAAAAAATTAATGCACCTACAATTTTGTCCTTAGTAGAGTTCAAAGAGAGTAAATATACTTAACATTTTTCTCCTCAAAATTGACATTTATTTGGGTACTTTCATTTAGGTCATAGCAAATTCTCCACAACTAATTCAAATAATTGATATTTCAAGTAAAAAGTCACTGCATTACAATCAATTGGTTCAAATGTGTATAAATTGGAATGAGTTTAATAAAATTGAAATCCATAATTTTGCAAGTTGTCTTTCACTTAGTTGTAACCAAATTGTTGAACAAGTAAAAGTAACGAGCTCACATGCACACAATGTCCAAGAGTTTGAAGTCATAGCAATGACCAAAAATGTAAATGAATTCCATGCAACATTCATGAATTAGTAGGATTTCACACTTTCTTGAGGGAGGTGTACTATGACGAATATTCTAGAGAAGGCGATGCCATGCATTTTAAAACTACATGAGCTATATGTAGTATGTGTGTGTAAAAAGTGATCTTGATCAACTGAATTCAAATGATAGGAAAATGATTGCAATATTCAATAAACCCAATTCAAATGACCAAGTTTCCTACTGAATAGAGCATGAGCACAATATAATATGAAAGCAATAATAAGAACGTAAATCAAATCAATTAATATACTTTACCTCCACTGAAAACCCCTAGTCTTACTCCATTGTCAAATGTAAGATTATGCTATTTAGTATAACATGTGGATTGCTCATAAAACCTTAGCATAACCTTGTTAAGCAAAATCGTGATGAAAAATGAGTATAGTTTGGTTGTCGATGCGAGGAGTGATTGAATGACTAAATGATGGATGTTTTATAGGTTTTGGAGATATTGAATCAATAGTGTGGGATGTGAGATGAGATAAATGGATGAGGATTGATGAGAGACCAGGAGGATCATGCATGAAGTTGCATGGAGATATGAAGTGGAGTTAAGTTTAGTTCACTCACTAAATTTAGCTTTAGAAGAATAAATATAAGATTTTCTATTATTAGGAAATAAATAAAATATGATTTTATTTATTTTTAGAGGAATGTGTAAACTAAATAAATTACACAATTTTGTTTAATTTTAGAGGAATAATTAGTTAATTAAATAATTAAATAATAAAATAATTATTTAATTATTTGAGATGAGAAAAATGCATGATTTAATTAAATAATTAAAAAATATTTAATTGTGGATAAGAAGATAATGCAAGATCTAGTTAAATAATTGAAAATTATTTAATAATGGAAATGGAAAAATAATTGGAAATTAATTAAATAACAAATAATTATTTAATTAGGGGTGGGGCCCCTGGCTCGATTGGCTAAAACATCATGTTGTAGACAAGAGGACATGAAGTCTGGTCTCCCCCTCGTCCCCATAGTATTAGAGGACATGTCGTGCCAATGTCACTGGTCAGGTGAATTTTTTTTACTAGGAACACTATAGTTTATAGGGGGCTACCTGATTCTTGCAGTCTAAATAAAAAAATATTTAATTAACGTGGGAAACGGGTTAGTTTAATCAAATAATTAAAAAAATTTAATTAATAGTGACGAGGGGAGTGATGAGTGATGATGACGAGAAATGATGAATTTAGAAGAATGCATTAGATATTTTTAGGTGTCTATATTTTTCCCCTCTTTTAGACAATGTACCTTGTTGAGTTGTTTCAAAGACATGCTCCTGCTATGGAAAAAATTAAAAGATTGGTGATAAGATGCCCCATTGTGCCCCAATGGATTAAGGAATGATGGTTGAATGGTAGGTTACCCCCTCAAGAGTCGTCAAAAAATTTTAAATTGTTGGGTTGGGCTCACGATAGGTAAACGTGATAGTTTTAGTGAAGAATAAGATGAAAATCAAGTTTAAGTCGGGGAAGAAATAGCCAAGAAAGATAGGGTATGATGAAAACGGAATGAGGGTGGGTAGGATGGAGGGAATATAGGGTTTTCTTGTCTATTTATAGGCTTTGAGATGTCATTTTAAACTCATTTGCACACTTAGAGTTTAGAGATTTTAGAACCCTTAGAGAGTTTATAGTGTGAACCTGTATAGAGATGGTTGGAGTTCCACATGTTGTACACTGAGAAGATCGAGTTTGAAAATACTAAAGGTCAGTCGGAGCACCTTAGGTGGTATGTATCTAGCCCTTAGGTCCCTAGGCATTGTTTCAAGTGCATTAAATGCTAGGTAAAACTAGAAAATCAAAAGAGTTGAATTATGTTTTAGTGCATTTGAAACTCGATGCAACACATTTAAAATGCGGATGGATGCATTTGATAGTTTTAGCTCACATTTGAGAAAGTGCGACGCTTTTGATAAACTGGTTCACATTTGATTTATCTAAAGTGACGCCTTTTAAAAAAGGCTCGCATTTGGTTTTACGAATTGATGCTTTTGATATTTTGGGTTGCATATGACTCTGCAAGTTCACATTTGACTGTGAAACTCACATTTAAAAATAGAGGCTAGTGAGCCTAGGATTTTTTTTTTGGTTTTTTGGAAAATTGACATTACATGCACTATGTTTGTAGATTATTCTAGATCCTATTATGTTGAGGGAGCAACATCCTATTATTTTGCAATGGATTGACCATTTGAGTGATTTGGATTGAGTTTTTTTAATCGCTTTTGGTTTGTTTCACATCACCTACATTCCCGAGATTAGAGCACATAGGGCAATGATGATCACCCTCATGGAGAGACAACACAATGAAAGATAAAAAATTAGATTTCCTACTAGAGGCCATGATTTCCCTCAAGGATGTATGGAGGATCTTGAGTATCCCATTCATGGCACCCAAGTGGTTTATGATATTGATATCAATGAGGCATTGGAGTGAGTTTTCCATGATGGGATTGTGAGATGGACCTTAGACGAGGGAATGGGAGATATGATAATCTCCTATTGGTCCTAGGAGGTTTGATTTCTGGTGTCATTATTCCAAATCATTGATCATGAGGATTTTCAACTGGATGGGGATGCGTCTTAGAGAGGATGCTCACAGATGGTGTTGTGTATGCCTAAAGGCCATGTGTATTGGATCATTTATATCACAATATACATCGGGTTGTGTATCATCATGCTATCGACTTATCTAGTGGTGTGACTTCGCTACATGTTTGGGAATGGGAGCATATCACCATCTATCACTCATACATTGGGATATGTTCCTTGCCCGATTGGATTTCCTTATGTATATGCCTATGATGCTGCATTAACACAGAATCACTTAGGAAATCTGGATTATTGGAGGCAATGCATAGATGATATGGATTCGTAGGTAAAAATTATGATTTTGATCAATTGAGTTCAACTGAGAGGAAAATGAATACAATATTTAATAAACCAAATTCACATGATGAAAATTACTTAATCTCAATAGAGTGTGTGAATAATGGAAATGAAAGCAATAATAAGAATGTAAATCAAGTCAATTAATCTACTTTACCTCAACCAAAAATGCCTAGCCTTACTCCATTGTAAAGTATAAGATTATACTATTTAGTATGGTATGTGGATTGCTCATTAAACCTTAGCATAACCTTGTTAAGCAAAAGCATGATCACAATTATGTATAGTTTGGCCGTCGATTCGAGGAGTTGCTTTGCCAAGATATAGGCTCTTGTATATAGCCCATGGATGTTACTGTGATCTTTGTTGATACTATGGTTGGCTTTATCTTGATGTGCACATCATGATAGAGTGTCATTAGAGTTTGTATGATAAATTGTTGTTACTAGGACATAGTGAATGTGGGATTTGGGATTTTTTGATTTTAGATGTGATGTTGGATGTTGATGGGGGATGTGGGATGTGGAAGAATTATTTGGTAGTTTGGATGTAGAATTTTTTATTTTCCAAACATAAGATGGTGGATGATGGAGTGTGGGTGTGAGATCTTGAGTGTGTTTGATACCAAACATTACACACTTTGTGTGTTGGTATTGAAGACTATTTTTTGAAATAGGTGGACACTTGTGATAGATGGAACACCTTTTTTATGTGGCTCCATAGTTTCATTAACTATTGGATTTGGATTAGGATTGGATGCTTTACATGATCCAATTTGCTTTGGATCCATTTTGAGTTTATGTGTCCACTTTGACTTTTGGATTTATTAGCTTCAAAAACTTGACTTTGATCTTTTTATTTGTAAGGATTTTTATTTTGTTGGTTTTAATTAGTGGGTTCAATGATTTGGGAATGATGGTTTATGATGTGGATGTGAGGAGTGCTGAAAACAACCTTATTGTAATTCCACTATTTATGGCCCCTATTTTGATGCTTGCATTAGGTGAAGTCACCCCGAGTATCATGGAGGTACCACTAACATCATTAGATTTCTTGATCAATGAATAACCAAGACCTTGATATTTAGGATTGTTAAAAAACTATATTGGATCCAAAATACCTTGTTCATGTAGGCCTAATACTTTTCCTTGATATTACATCCATTGACAAATTCTGTTTGTAATAGGATATGTGTTGTGTTGGAAACAATATGCTAACTCTTCTATATGTTGTTGGGAATCATCAATGGTGGTTGTCTTCTCATCAATAAAGATTTATTTGAAAAAAGTAAGTGATCTAAGCTGATAGAGTATTGGTGCTTTCTTTGTCTTCATGCTTGTTGCTTCATCATTTTGTGAGATGTGGCTCAAATCCATAGTAGTTTGTTGATCAATATCTTCAACATGAGTTTGAGGACTAATAAAATTAGCTTGTTTCTCACCCATGCTTTCTCTAACCAGACCATCCTTTGTTTTGAACCTCCCTAACTTTCTTGTTGGCCCTCCCACCTAGAACTACCTTTATCTCTTGGGTTTAGGCTGATATGTTGTTGCCTCCAAGTTGATATAAAAATCCTCATCATAGTCATTTATTGGAATATCATCATGGAGTCATGTGAACTCAACTATAGCTTCATCATTTTTAAATATGTCTAAAGAGGAAGACTCTTGTTTCAGAAAAACAAGGGGAAGATCATTTATTTGTTCAGAGGAAGCAAGTGTCTGAAATATTCCCCATTAATTTTTTCCCAAAATTAACATTCAAATCAGCAACCAAACACTGATTAGCGTTAGCTCCAAAATGTAAACCAGCAAAGAAGATAACTCTAACCAAGAATGTTCACCAAGATCCCAATGTGGGCGAGGTGATAGCATATGGTCAGAGGATCATTAGGCAGAAACAGAGCTGAAAGTACAATTCATCTGCTAGTGCAGGCATCCACAAGCGGTGGGAATACTCCACTTATTCAATGGGTGAGTTTACAACAATTATTAGGCGGCAAGCCAGCCTTTAAATCCACTCTTCCACTTATTAACGTGGGGGGAATGCTGTCCACACAACCACTTATAACGTGGGGGGAAATTACAAACAAGATATATGTTTATTCTAAAACTCAACCACTCAATTGTGGGAGTGTAAAACAGATATAAAATTGTAGCAAGTAAAGGAAGAGCTGTTAGTACTACTAACTAGCTTTACAAAGAATAAGAACAGCTGCAAATAGAATAGATAAACTTTTAGAATGTTCTTTATCCACACTGGCGGTAAACCATCCAGGGGTACTTAATGTGAGAAATAGAAAATAATTGCAGCAATAAAGGACTGGAACAGTACTACTGTTTACAGTCTTACAATATAGAAAGAGAGCTGCAAATTACATCAATATTACAATGTTTTCAAAGCACCAAGATTCTGAATGATTCCATGATTATTAGTAGCAATTATTGATGAAGAAAGGACTGGAAATTCAAACTGAAACAAGTCTGATATAAATCTGCAATTCTGGAAATGAATAACCAGCAACTATAAGAATTAATTAAATGCTCATAACTTCACCAAAATACCTCCGAATGGCGTGAAACGAAGTGCAATGAACCTCTGGAGGATAGGCGCCCATGACAAGATGAAGAAACAGCCTCAAAAGTCATCCATTAATTTATGGCACAATTCTCAATTCTCTACAGATGGTACGACTCTTGAAAAGGGCGATTTAGCAATAAAAAATCAAAGACTTGGAAATAAATTCCAATCTCTTGTGGAAGGGGTCGCCTTGGGTCTAGAACCACTTTGCAAACATACCCAGAATGATATTTAATTTGCTCAAAAAGCTGTCAACAAAAAACACTTTCAGCCATGATAAACCAGCAACATAAAAATTGGAAATATCTCACCAAAACTCCACAATAATGCTCAATATGTACTTCTGGATGAAGCACACTCTCAGTCCACCACCTAGGGAACCATAGTTTCAGGCCCGAAGAGTGGAGTAGATTTGCTAAGCTAACCCTTAGCCGGATTCTGGATTTCAAACCAGCAGCATAACGTTATATTTTTCCCCAAAGATAATCAGCTCTTCAAACAGCAGCAATATATAAGCTTCAATTGGCAAATGAAGCAACAAGAGACTCTTCAAATTCCAAGAAGTTGAATCACTTCAACTCCCAAAAGGAATGCCACTTTAAGCATTTCACTTTTTGAAATAATAAAATATTAATCAACCTCTTTTAGGCATCCAACTTCACTTTGCAACAATAAAGCATTTAATAATTCATTAAATGCACCATTGACCCCTTAATGACCCCCTTTT
Source organism: Sequoia sempervirens (assembly GCA_007258455.2). Taxonomy (NCBI): domain Eukaryota; kingdom Viridiplantae; phylum Streptophyta; class Pinopsida; order Cupressales; family Cupressaceae; genus Sequoia; species Sequoia sempervirens. The sequence continues at coordinate 957,526,979 of VDFB02281492.1, read as the reverse complement.
AAAAACAACATGAAGTGATCATTCCTAGGCATGGGGGTACAACTGAGAAACATAAAAATGACTAAGTATAAAACTTAATCCATGGAGATAACCAAAGCCAAACTGAAATTGAAGGATAGCAAAATGACTTGAGCTGAATTGCTGATGATGCTACTGCCAAAATTAGACTTACTAAAAATAGCCAATTGCTATAAATAGTAAGTTCACATCAAAACAACAGAAAGCCAAACTGAACATTAAACTGCAAAGGATTGAACTGTTGCTAGACATATACTGCCAAAAGATAGACTTGCTAAAAATAGTGAACTGCTATAAATAGTAAGTCTGCACAACAACCTCAGAACGCCAACTGAGTAGTATCTGAAAGAGGAAACCCTAATTTTCCACCTCAGCTTAGCCTACGGATTTCCGGAAATAGGCTAAATCCAAATGAAGAGTGTAGGGCCAAAATGGGAACATTACAGTGTCTCATCTACGAAAGTGGAGGTTATTGGAATATGAATGAGGTCAAGTTTAGTTTTGGGATCATGGATGGAATGGAAAGGGATGATGGGCTTATGGATGGAATAAAAGAGATGATGGGATCATGAATTAAATGGAAAGGAATGATGGGATAATTATGGGATTATAGAGAGATGAGATCTTGATCAACGATATGATGATATTGGAGGATTTGGGTAACTTGATCTTGATTCATTTCAAGGCTTCTTTCTTTATGCTTTGGATTGTGTTCTTTACATAGACTTGATTCTAATAATGGGGTATGAATAAGAGACACTTTTATGGTCTCAATATGTTGGCATGGTGGTAATGGATTTTGAATAGGACTCTTTGGATTAGGCATGATAGGAAATGAGATGCATGATTGCATTTATTTTAGGATTTGCTGATCATAGATTGGACTTGTAGCAAATTTTGGATTATCTTGGATTTCATGATTATATATCATGGATAGCCCTTGGAGAAAATCCTGAAAGGTGACATTATTGGATGAGTTGTTTGATGGGTATGGTGTGAATTGATGTTACAAAGGTTTTGGGGATGATGGATTGGAAGGAGATATGTAGGCCTATTATGGCTAGGGATGTTATTAATGCAATTATTTTGGGATGAGCAATTACTAGATATAGATGGATGATTTTGATCATGCTTGGGAAAAGTATTTTGATATATGCCAAATTTATCATTATGTGAGCTATGGATATTGTTGATGTAATTTTTTTCGATGTATTTTTAGGACAATCTTCAACAATGATGCCACCTTGGTCAATAAAATATTGAATGGGATTTTTCAGTTGCATACAATTTGATGCTTTATGACCCTTTATCCTATGGTATTCACAATAATCATTGTTGTTGTACCAAGATGGTTTAAACTAGGATTCATTGTATTGTCTAAGCTTTGGAAGCTTGATAACATTTTTTTGGATTAGCTTGTTCAAGAGTGTCTCAATTGGATCCCCTAAGCGAGTGTATTTGTCTATTGGTATTGTTTGATCTTAGTGGTCCTTTTTGAGGATTCACATTTTGATTATTTTGTTGATTGTTTGGTGGGGGTTGTATGTTTTGTACAAAATTTATGTCCATGACACTGTTGTTGGTAATATTTTATTCTTAGCCCATAGGCAAGGTTTATCATTAGAGTTTCATGTATGATCTTTGTTTTCCTTATATATTTTAGCAAGTCCCTTAGTAATAAGAGCCTTTTAGATAGTCCTCTATGTCCAATCAACTGATGTATATATCATACATACAACTTAATGTACCTACATATCCCAAATTAAATAGTTCACTGTTCTAGAGGTGCTTCATTAAATTGTCAACTAGGGAATCATAATCTTGAGATGATGTTGACACTATATGTACAACTGAGAATCCTAAACCCTCCTCATTTATTGAGTACAAAGAAATGAACAAAAGAAATTCCAATTAAAGGTGACTTAACTAAATTAAATCCTATGTAGAAAATAGGTTAAGTAAATACTAATTGTTGTAAGTAACTGTAGTAACTGCTACGAGTGACTATTCTTACATAAATTGTAACTAATGAATCTCTATGCTATAGCATGGGTTAAGAATAGTTAATTGCCTAATAGCATTTGACACATTGTGAATTAAAAATTACAATTAAAAAACTAACTAATATTCTAAACTAGCATGAATTCTACAGTACTAAGCTGCTGCAATCCATAATGTCTTTCTTCAAATACTAACTTAGAGATTAATGAAATTGAAGTATCCTTATTTATTGTAATTTGAGTATACACGAAACTTCAGAACAAGATTTATATTTAATCTATTTCATGCAAAAATATAGCTACCCAATCTCTCACAAGATCATCCATATATATAGGATCTATGAGAGTCGTCTTATTCCAAAACTGAAAATAAACTACAAGCAATTGTCAACTCTTCCAAAAACATAGGAAGAGGACTAGGTCTTAGCTTAACAGAAAAATAAAAGCAAGTAGAAGTAAGAGTGTAAGAATATGATAAGGACTCTACACCAATTAAGAAGATTGTTGTAACTAAAAGTGGGCCTAATAGACAAACTTTATTATAAGCTGCTATCCACTATTAAAAAAAGCCTCTTCTTTCTCCCTAATTTATTAATAACATAAATTAAAAATATGGGAGTGATCCATGAATATTCATGTTCACATCCTCAAACCAATGTTCGTGTTGTAATTGATCACCTCCTTTGACTATGGCAGACTGCCATCCTTTTGTTGTGGGTTGATAGGTCCTTCACTCTAGGGGTTAGTCTTATTTCAATGGCATTGTTTTCATTATTAAAAACTATGATTAATGATAAAACTCTACTAAATTCCATAGACATTCAAAGATCACACAATCATTCATCAATATAGTATATTATCTTGAATGCTTTTAAATACTTAAAGTATATGAAAAGGTTTGGAAATGTCTTTGAAACTTAGTAGAAATAAGATGAAAAGCATGAAACTAAAGCAAGGAAACTATAATTTTCTAGGGCTCATCATCCTCCCAACTTGAATTTTTTCTTGTCCTTAAGCAGTTTAGGGTCTCTGGTTGTATTGCAATGCAACTTCCTTGTAGTCCACTGTGTTAGTGATCCCTTCACCGTGCTTAAGATAGAACCCCTTTTTCTTTGATATTCTCTCTCATCTAGCCTACTCTGTTGTCCCTATCTCCTCTCTTCTTCCTATCCAATGTGGAATTGGAAACAAGAGAAGAGGAGGATGAGACGTTAGGGGGAACCAAGTAATATGATTTTCAAGGGAGGTCGTGATATATTTTTGGGATATTTTAACTACTGCTAAGTAGTTGAATATTGAATGAGGCTCCTTATTTTTGAGCTCCTGTGTTAACTCCTTCCATCTGTCCTGTGAGAAGGTAATTTCTTCTCTTCCTATCCATGTTTCTAGTTATTGAAATCTTTTATAGTCCCGCTCCTTGCATTCCAAAATATTTTTCTCCACCCACCTTCTTTCTACAAGGTCAATCCATTCCTTTACTATCCCTCTAAGATCTTTTTCCTTTGCTCTAATAAGAAGGGTAAATGACTTCTCCCTTTCATTGTAATCTATTTACAACTATCCTCTCTGATGTTCATTCTTCATGAATGTGGCTATTGCCTTGATTTGAACATTTCCCACAAAGATAAGTGGGTTCCAAGCAATATCATAGGGAATTACTAGATTTTACAAATAAAATTCACACAATTGGTCTTGCATATCTAGTGTGAGCTATTGGTATGCTTCTAAAAAAAATGCAGGTGAAGACAAGGAAACTTGAAGGCCATTTATTAGCTAATTGAATTAAAATAATTTAAAAAGTCCCCTTCAAATATAGGGTACAAACCCTAGTAGGTGATCCGTATCTCAAAATTTGAATTATTTTATCAACCATCTCTTCCATTTTCAATTCTAATTTTATAATCTCTGTATCTTTCTTCTCAGTATCTCTAGTGTGTGTTTCTACTAACTTAGATTGCTATTTGTCTCAATTCTTTTGCAACTGAGAACATTCTTCTATTTTGTTCCATAACTCAATTTAAAGGGTAACCATAGTAGGAGTTCTAGGAACTCTTGGAGATTCATTTTGGTTCACAAGTTGTGGAGTTTTCTTATTAATCTCAAAAATGGCCAACTATGCCAATTTCTCCAAACCTGATCCATGTTGCTCAAAAGCATGCAACCATTTCTCCAATTCGTGAATCCTAATATCCAATCCATTTTCCCTTTGTTGGTGTCCTTTGAGTTATTTTATTCTTTTCAAGGCTGCTTGCAACTCCTTACTCTCATATTTTCTTGTTAAAAACAATTCCTCTTCATTGTCCAAAAATATTTCTTCATCAACCTCAACAGGTGAAGCAAATCTTCTTCAAAAGTTGGGCTATTTTGAGGTCTATGTTTCTTCCTCAATGTGAACAAATCTTCAAAGTCAGAGTTTTAACTATTGCTCATATACAAGAATACAATGTTTTAGATTGTTCTTGATCAATAGACACATTTTCTTTTTGTGAGTCTATTTCAGACTTCGCTACAATAACCCTTTCTTGTTGAGGCTTGGATTTCCTTTTGTAGGGTCCTTTTGAAGATGGTGTAATCACCTTTTTTATTGCACTTAACTTCTCTGCCTCTTTTTGGATGTAGAGGTAGAGGCCATACTCTTTCTTTTATTTTGCTTGGGCTTAGAAGGGATTTTCATAGAGGTAGGGGTTTTTTATTCTGTAGGTGCTATGAACTGCTCCCTAGAAGTTGGAGGTTGTGTTTCTTGCACCTCTGGATTTTGACTTGCTAATGTTTTGGGCACGTGATGCAATGAGTGAGGAGGAGGGTACATGTTCCTCTTCAACAACCATAGAAGGCTCATTCACTTCTTAACCCTTGTTTATTTCATCTAACTTGAGTCTCACAAGAATTCCATTAATATTATTGCAAGATAAAATGTCTTCCCAAGACACATTAGGGAATTGAATTCAGAGACTCCTTTTAATCAACAAGGTGACTAAACAATAATGTGACAGAGCAGATTGATTCATTTTCCTTTTGTATTCAAAAGACATTTTTTCAATAAATTATACAAGAAGTTACAGACATTCACCCGCCTTTGATGGCGTAGGTGAATCAAAAGTTTAAAGTACACTATATATAAAAGAGTCTGTCTACCATCACAAGTGAAATACTTAACTATATATGAAGCAATAGATGCCCATAACCATGACAGGGAAAGTATTTTTCTACCTTGTGCCAAGGAGTCCAATTCCTCTCCTAGTTGTGTAAAATCATTCATTGCTATGATTGCATCAAATCTCACTAGAAATGCTTCTCCTACTCTAGGCAACCCTATAACTTTTGAAACTATTTCTTTTGAAGCATCCACTCTCAACCCTCTAATTATAGCCTCATAATTTTGTAATGTGTTGGTAAATTGTTGTGTTTATGAATTTGTTATATTCTATTAGATGAAGAAAATAGTCTAACCATCTAACTTATTGAAATATGGGTAGACACTTCTAGTCTCGCAATAACAAATTATGTGTTGTTGGTTCTCATCTAAAAATGTCACCTTCTATCTTGTAGTTCTATATCCATTGTCAAGTGAATTCCACTTCAAAATATTCTTCAATATACTTTTCACTTATACTTCTTAATATGCTTGTTGCTTTATGAACACTACCACCTCTATGTCTACAAATTCTTATGGCTTTATGAAGGGAATTGAAGCTGGTGTATATGAAAATCTTTTGAATTTTTCACAAATGAAATTGGAAATGATTCAAACCAATTTTATCCCCCCACCTTGAAGTTTCTATTTTCCCTCAAATAACAAGGTACAAAAAGGATGAAGGAAATATATTTCAAAGCATTGGAGATATTTGATAATATAATTAAATGTGTGCATGAATGTGAAGTCTAGAGAAAATAAATAGAATTTAATGTTAATCATAGTTAATAATAAGAGTACCTAAAATGGCGCAATGATGGAAAAAGGTAGCATGTGTGATGTGAGTTGAGTGTCATCATGCAACTACTTGGAAAAAGAATTGAAATGATGGAATTAAATGGAAGTACTATGGGTAGAGTACCATATAAAGAGATTATTGGGATGATGGCATGTGTCCAACTAGTCTTAATATTGGAAAAGAAAGTTTTGACATGTATGAGGTTTATTCATAATGAAACAGTATGCTGCATGGAAAGCATGGTGGATTGGAGTTGCTACATGACAGGATGAAAAAATTGATGTGTAATAGAAAGTGCTAGTGGTTGCGATGTAGTGATAATGAACTAGAGGTAATTATTACAGGTAGTAGTAGAACATGAACCTTTTTAAAAATGCCTCGATACTATTGCTATAGGTCCCATGAACTTGATGTGCACATCCAAGAAAAACTGTTCCTAATGGTACATAGTGCATGTGAAATTTTATTATTGTGAAAGTTTATAATTATTACACATTGGTAGGTGAGTTGGTTGGCTCATCTACAAATGTATCACTTGATGATTCAACCTTGTTTGCATGTTTTGCATGTAATGCTGAATTTGTGTATGGTATAAACTATTGCTACAGATCATGTAGAAACTCCTCCTTATGTAATGGCTTTTTATAAAGCTCTAGTCTATGTCCATTGACCATTTTAAGGAGAATAAAATTGAATATATGGTGGTTAACTGAATTGATCCATTTTGAAAAGAATGTTTAATTTCATAAGGACCAATCCATCGTGTTTGTAATTTTCCCTTGTGGTCATTATACTATGAATCATAAAGTAATGCCCAATCTCCTTCATTAAATTATTTGGTTTTAATAAATTGGCCATGCCATATGATTCCTTGATTTTGCACAATCTCTATATGATGGACCACTTCCATCCTTATTTCATCTAGAGCATTGAGATTTTGTAATCTTTCCTTTTGAGCTTCTGAAAAATTTATTCTAATTTTTACTGTTGTTTAGAGTATTTTATGTTCAAATTCAATTGGAAGGACAACCTTTTTCCCATAAACTAATTCATATGATGTGAACCTTATGGTGGTCTTCTAGGTCATCCTATATGTCTAGAAAACTTCAAGTAACCTTGCTACTCAGTCCTTCCAACGTAGTTGAACTATCTTTGTTAAAATGGCCCCTATCTCCTTGTTTGTGATCTCAACTTGCCCATTTGCTTACGGATGATGAAGGCTAAATTTCTATGTTTGACCTCATATTACTTGAATAACTTTGCAATCAAATATAAAGTAAAATGGGGTCCTTGGTCTCTGACTATCTCCCTTGGAATGTTTTACCTAGTGAAAATGTCCTCATAAAGGAATTTAGCAACATTTCCATCTCTAGAAAATTATAGTGCTTTAACCTCCACCCATTTTGCAAGATAGTAAGTATAGACTAGAATGTATTACTTATTGTTAGATGTGGGAGCTATTGGTCCAATGAAATCGAATCCCCATTTATCAAATGGTGCAATGACCAATTATGGCTAGAGAGATGTTTCATAGCTCTTGGTAGGTCTACCCATCCTCTTGCATTTGTCAAACCTCCTTGTATATTTGACTACATCCTTATGAAGTGTAGGCTAGTAGTAGCCAATGGTTATGATCTTTAGAGTTATTCAATTGGTTGCAAAGTGACCTCCATAAGGCTCATCATGAAAAGTATTAAGGATATCATATAATTCATCCTCTGTTATGCATCTTCTCATTATATTATCTAGCCCTATATAAAATAGATAACCAAACACCCAAAAATAAGGGAAGCCACATTCTACAAAATGACACCTTTCTCTAGGCGAGAGATATGGGGGTATCCTTCTTGCAACCAAGTAATTAGCTATGTATTCATACCAAGGTGTTTGCACTGAAAGGGAAAACACATGCTCATTTGTAAAGGAATCATCCACAACTTCTTTTGTTTTGATTTGCAACCTAGAAAAGAAATCAACCACTACATTTATTTTCCCTTGTTTATCCACAATGGTTATATCAAACTCCTACAATAACAATAACCATATAACAATTCTACCACCAACCATTGGTTTTTTCATCAAATATCTAATTGTTGTGTGGTCTATATGAACAAAGATAAAATATCCAGTGATATAGTGTCTAAATTTGTTAATGGCATATACCATTTTTAACATCTCCTTTTTAGTAATAGTGTAGTTGAGTTCAACAACCTAAATTTTTTTACTGATGTAGAAAATAACATACTCCAAATTTCCTTCCTTCTTTCCTAAAAAAACACCTATAAAAAAATCAGAAGCATCTACATGTATATAGAAAGGGATTGTCTAGTTGTTCAGAAGGCTTCAAAAGTTTCTTGGTAGGTATTTTTCCATTCAAATTCAATGCCTTTAGATGAAAGAACAAATAAGTGGATGCTATTGTACTGAAATATTTAATAAACCTCCAGTAATATCTTGCATGGCCAAGGAAACTCCTGACATCTTTTTTCTTATGGGGGACATGCATAGTGGAGATCGCCTCTATTTTTTTAGGATCCACTTGAATCTCTTTGCTAAACACAATGTCCCAAGACCACTCCCTTAGTCATCATCATAAAGTATTTTTCATGGATTAAGGAGAGGTTATGATTTTGATACCTTTGAAGGAATTTCTCTAAAATTTATAATGATTCTTCATAAGAGTTTCTATAAGTGGTGAATTCATCCATATAGATCTCCATGGAGTCATGTGCAAAGTCTAAAAATATACTTTGGATCATTCTTTGAAATTTTGGTGCATTACATAGTCCAAATGGTAAAAATGAATAAGCATATGAGCCCCATAGGCAGGTGATGAAGGATCATCCAGTGGTGTAAGGGAAATCCTGCATCACCCAAAAATATGTTTTCTTTTGTTAGCTTTTTGTAGATTTTTTTTGTATTTCTGGATACCCTTTTCGTTGAATAAGAATTCCCAACTTTAAGAACTGCATTTTTGCTTTTTCTGGTCAATTTCTATTTTTAGTAGTTTTGAATTTGAAGGCATGAGGAGGTAGAAATTTATGGGAAGCTTTAGGATAGAAAAATAATCACTTTGGTGAAAGAATCAGGCGAAGATCATTCTAGGTTTGAAAGTTATTCAAGTTTTAGTTTCCTTAAATTGCCCTAAAAAATCTTCCAAGTCCGATTTGAGGCACTAAACAGTCCCATACGAGCCCATAAATCGTTAGAATCGGCAGAGTGGGTTCTTAGCACATTCTACACTTTGAGACCTTTCCAACGGTTCATCAAACGAAGTCCCATATCAAAAGTTATGGCTTCCAGAAGTTGGTCAATTTTTGGAAAATTGCCAATTTTTGAATTGTGACTCAATTTCTGAATTTCAAATTTTAATTTTTGGTGCCCAACTGCCTAAATTCAAAATTTATATTGTATTTTTGGCTCCAAGACAGAAAAAAGGCTATTTAGGACTCATTTTGTAAATTCTGGGGACTGGGGAAAAGAAGAAAGATTGTATTGGAGAAAAGGGGTTTGGCTTTTTAATAATAGTAAAGTTGCATGTATTGTAGCCTGTGAGGATTCAATTCTCTGGAATGTAATTTATTTGTAATGAGAACACATTTCCCATAAATAAATAATAATTTTGTTTTTCTTCTATTGTATGGTTTTCTGAATCTCGGGTTTGGTAAAGGTAGTTTTATCATGGTCTTCTAGAGCTATCTTTATCTGGTTGTATCCACTAAACCCATATAAGAAAGAAAAGTATTTATTCCCTACTAGGGAATCTAACGTTTGATCAATTAAAGGAAGAGGAAAATAATCCTTGTGGCTGCATTTATCTCTCTATAATCTACACATACTCTCCATTTACTTCCTTTTTAGGTGCAATCACCAATGGGGAAATAGATTGACTATATGGCATGGGGTAAATGAGCCCTGCATCCAACAAATTCTACAATTCTATCTTCACTATATCTTGCACATTCGGGTTCATGCTTCTTTGTGCCTGCATGACTAGCTTATATTTCTCATTAATGTAGATTTTGTGCATACATTACTAGGATCTATTCCCTTCATGTCAAGATATTCCTAGGAGAATGTTGTGTGAGCTTGCAACATTGTAAGTAATGTAGATTGATGGGAGATTATCAATTGGATATTGATATTGAGTGTTCTTCCTAGTGTTATTTCCATGGTTAAGAAAAAAGTCATGATAGAAAAAATAATCCAACCCTGACAAATTAATATTATAAATGTGTGGGAGTAGTGTATGGAATAGCCAGGAAGTGGATTCAAAGGAATTTGTACCTGTATGATATTGTGTATGGGGCAATGTAAGCATGCTAAAGAGTAGTGTTGTTGTGGATCCCTACCATAGGATCTATGCATAATATGGACAAGAAATTCATCGTCATCTTGAATTCCAATCATTGGGATGAGTTCTATAGTCATAAGTGTTTGCAATGAGTATTGGTTATCTTATTCTAGGGTTGGCCAAATAGTTTGTTCCAATTTTTCATGTTGTTGTGCAGGTGAATAGAGGACCAATTTTTTGGTCACATTCCCATAAAAAATTATCATGGTACCAGACCTACATCCAATAAATGCATCTGCAATGGCTAACTATGGCCTACCTAAGATAAAGGGGTATCCTCCAAGGTTGGATTTGGGTTACAAAACCATAAAGTATGCTGGATATTCCCATGAATCCAATGTGATAACTAAATCCTCAATAATACCTTATGTCTTGATGGTTGACCTATTTGCTAATTGTATAATAGTAGGTGTGGGTCTGTGATCCGTAAGTTGAAGTTGTTCTATTGTTTCTCTTGTCATTGCATTTATGGCCACCCCTAAGTCAATTAGAGTATTCTTGATAAGTGTACCATTAATTTGGACATCTACAACTAGACTCCTAAGTTCTACATACTGGGAAAAATATGTTGCCTAGCATAATGTCAGCCAGTTGTCTTAAAATATGGATAGTCTTGGGGTCTTTTCTTTTCCTCAGATTTTTGAGGCATAATTCTCTCACATTTTGTGTAAATGGGCACTTCTTTATTGGCTTGAATCAAGGGTATCTTGACACATATGTTCTTAAATTGGCTCAAGAAATAAAATTTAGGTTTAGAATGAAATTTTTGGGTTATCATTCGCTCTAGAAATGGTGGTTCGTTATTTGTGATGTCTTGATATGACTTTCCTTGTTTAGATTGCTTTATTGAATTGTTAGTGGTTTCTATTGTTGTTTCCTCATCTATAAATTTTGTGATACAAGGGGATGATGGTCCAACAAGAATTCTTCTTGAATGTAGGTGGACACCATTGACCTAAACCCCATAGATTGTTTATTGGATAGTTTTGTTAGTGTAAGCCTACTAAATAGGCTTATTATTAGGGTTTGGTGCATGTTAAGCACATAATTGAGGTGCTCTTGGTTGTGTTGGGGAAAATATGGTTATATTTGGCATTATGGTTGGTTTTTGTTACAAAGATTATTGTGGCTATAAGTATCTGACATTTTGGTTTTGCCATTATTGGTTCCCACACCATTGTGTTGGCCTTTGGTTTTATGGGGACTATCACTATGAATTGTTATTTGGGGATTGGTATGGTTGTTGTGGCCATGTTCCTTGATATGGATCCCAATTAGATGATTGGGCCATTGGCCATGATTGATTTTGCATATTATTCCAGGGTTGATTATTCCAATTAGAGAAGTTTGTATTAACCCTACGAAATGACATATTATAAGACAAGGGATCTTGAGGCATACCTTATCTTTGTTTCCATGGTTTTCATTGAGAAATATATAATAGTTTTCCTTCCCCATCCTTCAAGGTATAAAATTAAAGTCTCCCTTGCTTCTCCTAAAAGATGCTGGCAATCTTTTTGTATTTAGAGTTTACCCTTTTTTGGTGGCAGTGTGAATAATATTCAATGAGAGTAGCCTTTGCATCCTCTCATTTATTTTTGATGTGTAGAGTATCTAGTTAGGTAGCTAGATGGCTTATTATATCATGCTTCATGTTGGACTTAAGGTTGTTGAGTTCCACCATGGAAACACCCATGTATGTTTTGGTGGAAGAGAAAGCTCTAGTACCCGTGGTCTTCTTCATAGATGACCTTGAATAATTTATGCACACCTAGTATATTTCATCAAAAAACAATTGAGAAATATCCCATGCTCCTATGAGGTTAAATGCATTCATACAATCTTCATTTACCACTTGCATAAATACTAGCTTTAGTGACTCTAGAGAGAGTATATTTGGATGTGACTTCTTTAGGAAGAATTGGAACCTTTATTCATAGTCTTCAAGTGGTTCTTCTTCCTTTTCTGACATCATGAAGATGTCATATCTCTTCATGTTTTCTCCATGATAATAATTCTAGTACTTTTGCAATAATTTTTATTTCATTGTTTCCTAATTTGGCACTACATTTCTTCTTAGCCCCATGAACCATCAAAAAGAAACATCCTTCAATGTGGTTGGGAAGAGTTTTAATCTATGAGCATTCATGGTGTAATCATAACTTCTGTATAGAACATCAAAATTGAACATGGATGTGTTTGGATCTTCAGTAATTAATCCATAAAAATATGGCAAGGTCGAGGGGCTATATTATTGAGAGAATTCATCCATTCTTGATTTGTGATTAGAAAATCAAATGTAATAGGATCCTGGATGGTCCACTACTTCTTTTGCCATAACATCAAGATGTCTTATGGAGGTGAACTCCCTAGGTCTAGAGTAGGTACTAGTGTGATGGGTATTTCTATATTGTCAATTTCCTCAATTGGTTCTTTGCTTGCACCAATATATTCAAATTCTTCTTGATTTGAGGGGATAAATGTAGAAGTTGAGAAATCCAACTTCACAATCCCCAAGAATCACTTGCATGCAATCACCTATCACGTGCAACAAATATCCAGAACAATGAAGATGTTCTGTAAACCTCAAGCAAGAATGTGCAAGCAAAACCAAAATATTGATTATTGAATGTAATGTAATTTACAATGAGATCAATCCTTATGAAGGAGATCATGAAACCCTAAAGAAAACCTAAAAAGGAAACCCTAGTGTGCACACTTAATAATTAATAAATATAATTAATTATTAATGTGCCTAAGTTTAGCTTAAGAAAACCTAAATTAAAAAGTGACTTAATTAATTAACCAATATGATTAAATTAATTGAGATGCCTTATTACTCTAACACCCCCCCTTAAAATGAACTTAGGGAGTAGCTAAAACACTAGAAAAATTTTCATGAAAGCAAAGACGAGTCCCAACAACAAGGCCTAATTAGGTACCCATGTACAAATGCAATGAAAACTAAATAAAATGGGGTAAAGGAGAAAACCACGTGGGAAAAAAACTCCTCCCCAAAATAGAATGCAAATAACAACTAAGTGATTAAAGATGGAGGACTACATAAGACCCCCCAAGGACACCATCTATCACAAAGATACATCAATGAACCCCCCTATAAGAGAAGAAAGAAGAGACCATAGATCCCCCCCAGAATGAAGTAGCTCCAAAAAGACTGAAGAAACTACATCTCCTAAAAGAAGTGAGAGGGAAGAGGATGAATGAATGCCATCTCTGAAGGTGAAGTAGGTGTAGCCCAAGATGTCTCCATAGAAACAAGTGTGACCTCAACAAATGAAGAAGTCAAAGCAGGTGAAGACTGAATAGGAACCTCCAAAGATGAATGACCAACTATGTCCTGCTACACTGAAACAAAAGAAACCACATATGTAGCCATAAAAGTATCAGCAACTACAACATGAGGTTAAAAAAAAGGATTATGAACTGGTTCTGAAGTGAGAACAACAATGTTCAAGAAGCCAAATGCCTCCTCTGAATGATGATTCACACTAGAAGTGTGATGAACAAATATAGGAACAAAAGCACCATCAATAGCAAAATCGGTAAAGGAATACAACCGAGATGAGTGATCCACTATCCCAATAGCAATAACTACTCTACTCTCCAAGTTTCTAATGATAACCGAATCAGGTGTGAACTCCATAGATCTCCCAGTGCCTCCATGTGTAATTTGATAGATGGAAATAAGGTTATTTGTCAAGTGAGGGACACACAAGACATCTTGAAAGAAGTTGTCCCCAAAACTAATAGACCTCTTTCCTATAACACTCATGTAAGTGTTGTTTCCCATCAAAATAGGAGACATAATGCATGGCTCAAAGGAAGTGAACATAGACTGTGAAGATGCCATATGATGAGATGCTCCTAAATCTAGAAGCCATCTCCCTGATCCATAACCTAAAGAAGCACAAAGAGCATGTCCCTTCATATTTGATGAAGTATGTAAACGAGTTGTGCCCCTGTCATGATGCTATGAATAAGAAGAATGAGGGGAAGGAGAGGATGCAAACATCCTAGAAGGCAAATCAATCTGATGTTTCTAAAGAAGATGCTTCAGCTCATCAATGTCCTTCTTGTAGCAACTATGTTCTACATGTCCTTCCCTCTTGTATTATGCACATGGAGTCTTCTCCTTCCTAGATGGTTTCCCCTTAGAAGAGGAGAATGAATCTAAGGACTCCTTTTTCTGCTCATGAGGTTTGGAATCCTTTTGTTTCTATTTCTTTCCTTTTCCTGCAGAAGTCTTCGGATCTTTGGGCTCATGTGATGCAATGAGTGCCTGAGATGATGAAGAAGGTTTCACCATGCCCATACTAGCTAACTTAGCTTGCTCTCAAGTGAGAGATGAAGAAAATTCATCAAGAGATGGCATAGTGAATCTTGTACCAAGAGCATCCTGAGTGGCATAAAAGGTAGATACAAAAACTGAATAATCTGGTCCAAGCTTAGAAAGAATGGATAATATCAATTGAGAGTCTTCCTTCTGAACACCACACTGTAGAAATTGCAATCTAAGAGACTTGATTTTGGTGAAAAACTCTTGGATGTTGTCAAAATCCCTAGGATATAAGCCAATAAGCTCATTCTCTAACTGAAACCCTCTCATAGTATCCCGCTTCCCAAACAAACACTCTAAAGTAGTCTAGATCTCATTAGGTGTAGTGCAAGACTCAATATGAAAAATAAGGTTATATGAAAGAGATAGACATAAAGTACCATAAGCTTCATCACACCTATTAAACCACTTTCTCTTTTTAGTAGCACCTGTAGGTTCAATTTCTGTACCCACGGTTACCCTGTACAACCCTTTGTGTTTGAAATGAATCTCCATTTGTTTTTTCCAACCAAAATAGTTGAATGGAGTAAGGGGTAAAATTTTAGGTTTATCCATGACAAAACACAACAATAGAAACTCTCAAAGCAAAAAACAATGCTTGCTGATATCAAACAAATAGCTTGATTGCACGTTTCCCAAGAAAATAACTAAAAAGGTAAAGGCTGAGATCAAATAATAATATCAGGTATCTAGTAAAAAATATGGAAAAAATAGGTCTAAGATCTATGTAGAGCACTGAACCAGCTTTCCAACGCCTATTTTTTTTGCAAAACGGAGTCAGGATGCAAAAGTTATGCCTCTCAGAGTGAAAACAACTTTTGGCTTTGATAGGCAAAAAATGAATCAAAACTAAAAAATAAAAAAATCAAACCTCCACCACTGCGAAGTTTGTCATACCAGCTTTCCGATGATATCTCATTTTCAAAAAAACGATGTCGTATTCCCAAGTTACACCAAAAAGAAATAAAGCCCTATAAAAGGGCACTTCCAGCACTAATCAGGGGCAAAAATTAAGCGCCTTTGGCTCTAGCCCTTGGTTCTACATATGACCACTGCTTGGAGGGAGCTGAGCGCTAGGGCCTAGTCGGTCGCTACTGGTCATGGATGTGACCGCACACTTGGGGTTTAAGGGATGAAAGGCCTGCGGGGGCTAGAGCAAAGCTCCTGGTCCTCAATATGACTTGGGGTTGTGTATTGAAGCCCATGGGGGCTGGGAAAATCAGCAGGTGACGTTGAGCGGTGGCAGATGCTGAAGGTAGTGGCTGCCACCCATATCAGTGGTGCGATTTATTTAAATGGGGAGAGCAAAATTTTTATCAAAAAACTTTGATTTGTTGATTTCTTTTTCCAAAAATATGCCTTGATTTGTGTGCCCTGGCTGTACGACCTTGGGGCAATTTTTTTTGCCTTATGGTGTAACTGTGTCCAAAATGGACAAATTTTATATGAAAATAGGGATTTTTGGGTGCTGCGGAATCAATGGAAAGGTTCGTTTTGTCCAAAAATGCCCAAAAAATTAGGCGACCCCTAGATCCATAAAAAATCAGCCTGGCTTGAAACCCTTGCATAGAAAAAGACGCTATGAGAGAATATATTCAAATCACAAACATGTAGCCACATGTATGGAGCTCTGATACCATGTAGAAGTTGAGAAATCCAACTTCATAGTCCCCAAGAATCACCTACATGCAATCACCTATCATGTGCAACAAAAATCTAGAACAATGAAGAAGATGTTTTGTAAACCTCAAGCAAGAATGTGCAAGCAAAACCAAAATATTGATTATTGAATGTAATGTAATTTACAATGAGATCAATCCTTATGAAGGAGATCATGAAACCCTAAAGAAAACCTAAAAAGGAAAACCCTAGTGTGCACACTTAATAATTAATAAATATAGTTAATTATTAATGTGCCTAAGTTTAGCTTAAGCAAACCTAAAGTAATAAGTGACTTAATTAATTAACCAATATGATTAAATTAATTGACATGCCTTATTACTCTAACAATAAACCTTCACAAAGTTTCTCTCTACCTCAACAGATAATAATATATTGAGCTTTAGATAACTCATCCTACACACTATTAGCAAGTAGTTTAGGGTAAAATTTGAAAATGTGTACTAATCCTAATTGTTGCAATTGAGAACTTCCTTGTTTATGAAAGCAATGTAAATTAATTAAAACACATTAGGGATTTTGAACTTAGCACCATCCCCGACAATGACGTAAAAAATGTAGAGCTTCCCCTATGTCCAATCAACTGATGTAGATAACATACATACAACTTAACGAATGTACATATCCCAAATTAAGCAATTCATTATTCTATAGGTGCTTCAAGAAATTGGCAACCATGGAATCATAATCTTGAGATGATGTTGACATTATATGTGTAGTCGAGAATGCTAAACCCTCCTAATCGATTAAGTACAAAGAAATGAACAAAAGTAATTCCAATTAAAGTTGACTTAATTCAATTAATTACTATTTAGAAAATAGGTTAAGTAAATACTAATTATTGTAAGTAACTACTATGGATGACTATTCCTACACATACTATAACTAATGAATCTCTATGTTGTAGCATGGGTTAAGAACATTTAATATCCTAATAGCATTTGACACAATGTGGATCACAAATTATAATTTATAAGTAATCTAAACTAACATAGATTCTGCAGTACCTTAAGTTTCCCTTGCTTGAGATTTTGCAATCCACAATGTTTTCCTTCAAATACTAACTCAAAGATTAATGAAATTGATGTATACTTCTTTATTTTAATTCAAACATACACCAAACTTCAGAACAAGATCTATATTCAATCTATTTCACTTAAAAATCTAGCTTCCTGGTCTCTCACAAGATCATCCATATATACAATATCTATGAGAGTCATCTTATTTCATAACTAAAAAAAATTTATGAGCAACTATCGACTCTTCCAAAAACATAGGAAGAGGACTAGGTCTTAGCTCAACATAAAAATAAAAGCAAGTGGAAGTAAGAGCATAAGAATATAATGAATCTTCATCAATTAAGAAGATTGTTGTAACTTAAAGCATGCCTAATAGTACAAAATTTATTATAAGCTGATATCCACTATTAGAACAAGCCTCTTATTTCTCTCACAATTTATTAAAATAAAAAGAGAAAATATTGAGTGATCCATGAATATTCACGTTCACATCCTAAGACCATCACTTGCATCAACTTTGGGGAAAAATACTCTTGATGTAGTTGATCACCTCCTCCGACTTTGGCGGATTGACATCCTTCTTCTGCAAGCTGGAAATCCTTTTGCTACAGGTTGACAGGTTCTTCACTATTGGGGTTGTCTTATTCCAAAGGCATATTTTTTATTATTAACAACTATAATTAATTATAAAATTATACTAAAATCCATAGAAATTCAAAGATCACACAATCATTCATCAATATAGTATATCATCTTCAATTCTTTTAAATACTTAAAGTATATGAAAAGGTTTGGAAACATCCTTGAAACTTAGCAAAAACAAGATAAAAAGCATGAAACTAAATCAAGAAAACTAGACATTTCTAGGGCTTATCAAGCCTTCTCAATGGTGATCTCTTTTTTCATGATTTCATCAAAGGTGTTGGAACATTGTATGGTTAAGTGAAATCCAATTTTGGTGTTAAGATGTTGGAAAAATATATTTACAAGTTATTTTTCAGGAATAGGCCATTTGCATTTGCTATCCATGTTTCTCCAACGTATAAATGAAGAAAATGTTAGCCAACCACATTTCTCTCTACTTGGATCGCCGATATCACTCCTCCCAAACCAGTATTTTCTTATATTCAAAGAGTATCCCCTTTTATTTTTTGTAGTCCTCTTGAAAAATTATGCTAGAGATGACTTTCTAGTTTAGGATCTCAAGTTCCCCCTTAATACACTCTTTATCTTGGAAGATGTTCTTGAAATATGTTTTATTCCATAGTTTTAATTTCCCTTTGATTCATTGTAGCTTCTTGGTAAATAGATGTATTTTTGATCCTTCCATCCTGATGGGTTTCAACCACTATTCTTCTAGGAGAGTAAGGAGATTGTTGTGTTTGCGCCACATCTTCTCAAATCTAAACCGACTTTTCGATTTAGTTATTTCCTTTATGAGATTGAGGTGCATAGGGAAATGATCAAATAGGGAGATAGGGATGATTTTTGACATCATGGTGATATTTGTTCGTTGCCAGTCTAGAGCTATAAGGAGGCAATCTAGGTGCTCTATGATGTTGGTAAAACCTTTCCATTTGTTGGTGGGGACAATATCCATGTTAAGCCATTATGATTGATGAAATAACAAAAATCATACTAGGATTGCATTGCTTAGACCACTCCACCCATCTTTTTAGATGAATCCATGATTACATTAAAATCCCCATTGATTATGAATTCATTCTGATTTAAATTTTTGAATTCTATTTCGATGGTGTTCCACAATATTCATTTTTCTTTCAGTTTCAAGGGGCCATATATATTAAATAGGTAAAATTCTAGAGTGGAGTGATTGAAAAGGTTAAAATCAAACTCTAATAACATGTATAGGAAAATGGTTAACCTTTCAAAGATTGACAAAAGATACCAGCTATTGAGTACTAATTCAATAAATACAATGCTGAACACTAAATTTGAACTACAACTTCACTTAATTCATTCAACTAATAAAAATTAAAGAGGAAAGATATCCAATTCAACACTTCCTTTCACAGTCGCACAACAAAAATGAACCATAATAAGTGTGACTGATGTCGTAGTATAGGCTAACTACACTTGATCCATACATGAGGATTCAAAGCGTACTTAAGCCACTAAGCATCAGTCCCAATAAGATCATTCAATTTAAACAAAGACAAAGAAGCCACTAAAACTAACAATTGAAAACATGAAAGATCAAAAGAAATCCACTCTAAGAAATTGAAACTTATCCTATTGGGGTAGTGGTGTCACATTGATGTGGAATGGCAACCCTTTCCCAATCTCTTGGATAATGAGCTTGTTTCAATCAATTCTGTTGAAGAGAATCAATGAAACCAATGAAAGATGTGTTGTAAAACATGATGGAAGCTATTTTAACATGATAAAAAGATATGATGATCTATGTAAGTGTATGCAAAGCTATTCTAAATGTATACAAGATTTGAAAGATTAAAACCCTAATTTCAAGATACTAAATGGATGCAACTAAGTTACCATGGAAGCCATTAATGGATGCTCTAAGATAATAATGCAAGATTTAAACTAAAAAGAGGCTAAATGTGTGCTAAATGTAGATACAAATGAGAGTGATTTTAATAGCATAAGTTTACTATTAAAAGATGGATCCATTTGTCTCCAAATAGTGATCTATTTATAGGACAAATGAAGAATCAAGGGCTAAGATTGAAAAAGGTAATGAATGGTCAATATTGGAGGAAAGATGAAACATGGATGAAGGATTCTCATCAATGGATGATAATCAATGAGCACATGGATCAAGAAAAGAATTAAAGGTTCACAATCATCCAAACAAACACACTTTCAAAACTTGCACAAGAAGTTTGTTGAAAGTTTGTTACAAGGAAGAATATTCCATTTTTCAAATGAGTGAAGAGAGAATATTCTTAAAGAATATTCTCATGGGTGAGGAAATTAGTATTTAGTTAATTAAAAACAAATTTTAATGTGCAAAGGGGAAGGAATATTCCATGAGAATATTCCCTTTTTGGAGGAATGTGCAAAGGAGGAATATTCTCAAGGAATATTCCCTTGCAAGTGAGAGGATTAGATTTAATTAGTAATTTGATAATTAAAACAAAGTTTTAATTATGCAAATTAAGAGAATTAGGATATTCATTAAATAAATGATTTAATGAAAAAGGGGGAAGTGATATGATATTTAATTAAATAACTTAGGGTTATTTAATTAAATAAGAGGACTTTAGGGATTAAATAGAATAATTTGATTTATCCAATTTAATAGGATGAGAAGTTAGTATGAAAGGGGTGAATTAACCTAATTAGGTCAATTAGATTATTAGATGAAAATTACATAATCAATTAAATAGCTAGGCTAATCTAATCAATTAAGCAAAAAGAGGATGGGTTTCAGGATGAAGTGATGTTAGTATATCATATTCAAGTGTGTGATATCATCCAGGACATTTTTATGTGTCTACATTTTTCTCCTCTATGAAGTGAGGTACTTGCTACATTGGTTCAAAGACTAAGTACACTTTTTTGGATTAAAGCTATTGCTCAGATAAAAAATATATTTTTTTCTTCTAATTTTTGGATGCCCCATTGTTTCCCTAGTGAAAGGAATAAGTTGGTTCCTTGTCCCCTTGAGAAATCGGGTGGAAATTTTGAATTTTGGGTTGATTTCTCAACAAAGATTCATGATCAGTTCAACTCAGAGAGGACTAGAAAGTTTAGATGTTTGATGTAGACAAATTTGATGATGTATAGATAGTCATCGGCCATGGGTAGCATGTATATTTTGATATATTACACACATTCGATACTTGGATAAAATTGTTAGTAAAGATAGAAGAATAAGAAGAATAAGATGAATGGATTGACCATTGATTTTGAGATTGATTCATAAGTCCAACAATTCCATGATGCATTGAGACTTTATTAGATATGGTGATGAGAGATGATGATAATTTTCTCATATCTTGGGATTGGGATTTTTTGTCATTCCTTATGTTTGATATAACACATAGACATGATGCATCATGGTATTGAAAACCAAGATGGCATTGTATCCAGTGTAATGTACTTTGACTTTGTAAACAAATAGGATAGTTCTTGTTCACACCTTGACACAGGGAAACCTTGTTGGAATTTAGTTTAGGAGCTTAGAATATATCATAACAAAGCATACACAATATTCAACAATCTACTCCAAATGACCTCCACTACACACAAATAAGCAAGTATGTGCCAAGATTATTTTACAAGAATACCCAAAATCACAACAAACAAAAGATAATGATCGATGCCCCATTCTTTTCTCTCTAAATAATTGAGACGTCATCGAGAGATCCTCAAAATGGTTCAATAAGATAAATCATAAGACAAGATCAAAATAAACAATCAATTTTATCTATATTTCTTGCCAAAGGTGTGTTTTGTTTAGGATAAATATCCAAAATGATTGCCAATGATAATTCCCATTGTAGGAAGGCTGCATCCTAGGACGTGTTATCAAATGTTGGTGGGTTGATAGGCTATTTGAAAGGCCGTTGATATAAGGTTCGATTGACATGTTTGATAATGAACAAGAATTTGATTTTTGCATTTAAAGGTTCTACCTTTGTTGATTGTTGTACTTGTTTCTTGTTTGTGTTACCAAAGGGTGAGTGTGATGATCGATTTATTATGGATGGAAGTTTATTGCGGGTGAAAGTGAGATGGGATGAATGATTTTGGACTTTTTTGGAATATTTCAATGTTTTTGGTATTTTGAAAATGTTTTGAGGCTATTTTTAGTCTTCTTGAAAGTTTATGTGATTGTTTTAGTTTTCGATTATCTAAGGTTGTTTAGGGTTTTCTAGGTTTTCCAATGTTTTTGGTTTTTTCTGAGTCTTCTGACTAAGAACCTTACCTAAAAGACTATCCTAGGGGCCTCAGGGGCCTATCAAAGACGATCCTTGCCTACGTTATACAACTAGAGACCATGTAGTTCGAATAACTTAACTTATTGATGATGAGATATTAAAAGTTGATAGATTGTTAGTTTATTATGATGGACTCCTAACCTAAAGTGTCTCGAGGGCACACCAGTGATGGCCTTGCCTACATTCAAGCTCATAGACAACATAGTTCGACATTGCACTGTTTTTGGATTTTTGATGTTTTGATATGTTTAGGGATTTTAATGTGTTTTGGATGTTTTGGATTTTTGACTTTACAATTTTCTGAATGTTTTTGGATTTTAACTATACAGGATTTGGATGTTTTTGGATTTTTAGCTATACAAGATTTTACAACTATTTTTGGATTTTTTGATGAATGTTTTTTGAATGTTTTTGGGATTTTTGATGAGATTTTGCGGTAAACGATAACTAGTTCATGATATCGATGTCACATTGTGAGATATAAGACACAAATCGAGAGTTATTTGAAAACAAGAGTGCAATAACCCACCCCCAATGTCTAGCAATGCTTCATAGCTCAATGGAAAAACCAAGATAGGTAATGTAGATGCAAAGAGTTCAATAGAGTTTTTTCATGCTAGATTTGTGCTACTAGACTTCATGAGATAAAATGGTAAAGAGCCTATCAAAATTTTACCATGAGTAGATTTCAAGTATACGCCAAATCTTTGTAAATATCAATATAAACGGGAATATCTGGATAAATCTGGATTGGATGGATGAAGGGAACATTGGATTTATCATGAGAAGGATGAGATTATTTTGTCTGAGAAGGATCATATAGATGCTTGATTCTACTCATGATTCCTATTTTCCAAGTTTTCATCATAGAACTTGCCCAAAGCGCCACCATAGTAGTTTTCACTGGAGGACAATTTTTTATTTTTACTATTTTCTTGATTTTTAAATTTTTTTTTTGAATTTTTTATCATTTGAAAATTTTTACCCTCATGTTGAACCACCTGGTGGTACTGATGTAGAGGCCACTGTCATAACATGCCAACAATACCCTGCTTGAAGAAGCTATTTTGCTAAGATACGAGCACTTGGATGGAATTTTGAAGAACTCTGATCTAGCTTGTGGATACCAGAATTAAGTACATCATGATATAGTACCTTCAGAATGCTTATGATGAAGAGTAGCTTCCAATACATGGTTAATGTGAGAATTGGATATCATTAATGGAGTTTATGATGTTATACGTAAAGGAATACTAGATGGATTGGTAGATGGTTTGGAACCTTTGACTCTCCAAACTTGGGAAGATGAGCAATGATGGGTGGGAATGGAGCTTTGAGTGGAATTAGGACCAACCACTGGATATACTTTGTTCCTTGCTTGAGAAGCCTACTTTTGTATTTTAGGATGCTTTTGATGGATACATTTCCCTTTTGTACTTTTCCCCATAGTTTCTTTGACTGATGGAGTATGAGTGCGATGATTTTCTTTATTTTTCTTTGGTATCCATTTGTATTTGCTCTATCCTTTTTTCTTTATTGCTTCATTTTATTTGATGATTTTATCGTTGCTTTGATAGGATTCTTTCTTCTTATGTTGGTCCCAATTTGTGTATGAGATGATGGGTGGATGATGATTCATGATACGACTAGTTGTAGTATTGACAATATTTTCATCATAAGGATCTTTCATGCCCCCTATGTTGATGTTTGCATTAGACAAGATTTCCCTCAGCATTGTGAAGGTATTAAAAATACCTAATCCTTTTCCCTGATAATGTATCCTCTGATCCATAGCCACTACATATGACATGTTATGAACACATGATATTGCTATGGGCTCCTACTATTCAAGAATATGAACTATTTACTATGATTCTATGACATTGTTATTTGTTGATACTACTTCAAAAGATGTTGGTGTTGATTCAAAAGATGTTGATGATGCACAATCACTGTAAGAATAAAAAATATTGACTATTGCTTGCTCTTGTGTGGGAATATCAAGAGTGGGAGACTCTTATTTTGGATGAAGAATGCCTATATGTCCATCCAAAAAAAAAAAAAAACATCTCAAGGGTGATACCGGGGGCATATTTGGAGTTTAAAATGGTGTGGAAGATGTCCCTTAGCTCTTGGTGAAACTCTGGGGATAGGGGATCTTGATCTTGACTTGATTCAGAGTAACTTTCGTTATCCTCAAGAGCCTCTTCTTGACATGATACTTGGGTGGATGATATATCATCGGTAAAAGACTCTTGGCAACTGTTTGTGGGTATGGGTGCAATAAGGGATATTTCTTGCTCGTTTGGAACTTCTTCAACATGCCCAATTATTGATTCATATGTGGGAGAGATATTGTAATCTGATACATACTTGATGCCATTATGGTATGAAATATTTCTAGATACTGTTAATGGGTTTGGAATTTGTTTTACAATAGTATCTTGATGTATGTTTGATTCCTCATGTGGTGATAAAGGAATAACATAAATATGTTCCATCGTGGTATCATGGGTATGGTTTACATTGTTGGAAGTTGATGCCTTTCCCGAATCTTTTGTTTTTCCATGATTAGGCATAGGGTTTGTTGAAATTTTCAGATTTTCATTCCCAAATTTTTGATTGACATCAATGTCTCCTTGTTTAATAAGATCTTTTATTAGATGTTTGAGTCTAAAGAAATTTTGTGGGTTATGACCTTTTTATTGGTGAAATTCAAAAAAATGATTGTCTCTATAGCTATGAGGTTTGACTTGTGGCTCTTGATAGTTTGAGAAATATAGGAGTGTGATAAGATTAGAGTGTATTGACCTCTTTAACACATCTTCCATAGGTTCCCCTAAGGGAGTGAATTGTCGCTTAGGAGCACTATTTGTTCTTTGTGGCACATGTTGTGTGTTTATGGTTAGGGTTTTTTCTTGTCTAGGAGCAGTTAAACCACCTTTGCATCAACAACACCATCACTAGTAACATTCCTGTTCTTGGCCCAAAAGTGGGATTTTTCGTTAGAACTAGTGGATGGGTGGTTGTCTCTATATACTTGTATGTTTCCTTGTGATATTATGGCTCTCTCAATGTTCAGGGCCCTAGGGGAATGCTCATCATAAGTGGTGATACATTGCATCTTCAAGTGGAAGGATAGATCTAGATCAACATTTTCTATAATAATCCTCACTTGTTGCTCGTCGGGAATGGGCCACTTGCTTTTACTTGCTCTTTGCCTCCACCTTTGTAGGAAGTTAGTGAAGGATTATCCTTTGTTTTGCTTGAGAGTGTACAATTCTTCTAAGCTTACATCCATGTCAATATTAAAGGAGAAGTGATCTATGAATTTATTGGTGATTTCTTGGAAGGTTTTGATACCTGGAGGAAAATGAAAAAACTAGTCGTGGGCTGGGCCCGTCAAGTTTCGTGGAAAGAGGTGAATCAAATAGGAATCATTGTAGGCAACCTCCATACACATGACATTGAATTATTTGATGTGGTCCATAGGATTTCCTCTCCCTTTTTATTTATCAAATTTGGGAACCTTAAAACCAAGAGGGAATGGTACTATTGCAATGTTTCGATCAAATGGATATGGATACAAGTTTTGTTGTGTATGGGGCTTCTTCATTTTTCCCATCTAGATATCCTACATTTCTTGTGTTAATGTCCTAAGTTGTGATGCTACATCGTCCAGTGGGTTTGGTGGAGGAGCATATGTTGCATATTGTGGGATGGCAGATGGATTGTATGTGGGATTATGATATGATGGGATGTTATATGGGGTGTATGGTGGTGTAGGATATTGTGAAGGTGATGGTGGTAGAGGTATATATGCTCCTAAAATATTTGAATTGATGATGTTCCGTTGAGGGTTATAGTACAACCCTTGTTTTTGTGTGTATTGTTGAGCGAACAATGCTTGCTGTTGGGCCACTAGGGCTGCTTGTTGTGCAACTAAGGAAACTTGTTTTTATTGCTGTGCAACTAAGGATTTTTGTTGCACTTTTTGCTGTTGTTGTGTGATGAAGGCTGCTTGTTGTGCTTGCTATTATTGTTGTGTGACAAAGGGTGCTTGTTGTGCTTGCTGTTGTTGTTGTGCGACTAAGGCTGCTTGTTGGGATTGTTGTTGTTGTTGTGTGACTAAGGCTGATTGTTGTGCTTGCTGTTGTTGTTGGTTTGCTAAGGATTGTTGATAAGCCTATTGTGCTTGTTTCAAAGCTAGAGCATGTGTTTGCAATGTAGGATCATTTTGTTGTTGGGACATGTGAGATGGATTTTGGGTGTTCATAGGTTGTTGATTGATTTGAGATGGCTACGAGTTGTTTTGTGTTATCATTCCTTGTAATGTTGTCAATAGGGAGGGATGAATGTAGATTTGGGACCCCATTTGATTTTGTATGATATGGGGGACCAATGGTAAAGATGTTGATGGTGCCATTTGGTATTGCGATATCAACGAAACATTCTAACCTTGGTTTAATAGATAAGAAGGGTTCCCTTGATTGATGTGTGAATGGTTCCTTTGTTGTGTTTGATGTGGGACCAAGGCATTACCTTGGTTGATGGGGTTTGTGATCAATGTTTTGTTTTGATTCAGCTTGATGATAGATGGGAACTTGATGTGGATGGTGTACTGACTTGAGTACTTTGGGTAACCACTAGTTTCAATGTGTCAATGGGGTTGTTGGAACTTCTTGTCAAGGGTTGAATTTGCATGAGAGTGTTAACTTTAACTTGTTGTCCTACTTGAGGCACTTGGTTCACATTACCTTGTGTAACATTAGGCACACTTGGGATATTTGTGGTGATGGATGAAGATGGTTGTGCTCGAAATGTCGAGGTCATTTTGGTGTCATGGAATGCAAGTGGTTTTCCAAATGTTGGTGTCCAACTTGTGTTTTGGAGAAGGTTGGTGGTTAATGGAATGGTTGTGTTGTGAATACCAAAAATTGTGTTTGTTCCTAGACATAAAGTGAGACCAAGGTTGGTTCCTCGTCTAGTTACAATACTAGATGTTAAGGGTTGACTTGGCACAAGGGATGGAGTTGGTTGAATCATGGATGGAGTCAAGCTTTGTGTCAAGGATTGCGTAACAAAAGATGGGGAATTTGGAGCTACATTTTCTAAGGCTTTATGTTCTTGTTTGTACTCCATGATTTCTTCCTTAGTAAGTCCAAATGGGTTGTTCATGACGTCTTCTACCTCATGTGGTCCCAATGGATATTGGGGTTGTTGTGAGGGGGTAAAATAACTCCTTGGATCAAATTCTTGTGAGTTTGGATCACTTGTGGTGGATGGGACTTTGGTTTCTTCCATGATTCTCTTGTGTTGTGATTTTGTTGTAGCCATAAATTGTGGGTCACCTATGGGAGAGTTATGTTGAGATTTGTAATGTTTAAACTCTCTAGTTGACTCAAATCTTGGTAAAAGGGATGATATAATTCATTTTGGAGCAATGGTGATAATGGGAGATGAAAAAGGTGAATGATGTAGGGAGTGATCT